>JAAFCE010004287.1:15674807-15719223 GCA_013389805.1 Trigoniulus corallinus
AGATGATGGTGATGAATGGAGTGTCAGTGAAACAACATCAAAAAGGTCTGACAGGAATGCAGGCTTAAGGCGGTCGATGGAAACAGTGTCTGACCGACCATGGATCTGTAAATCGTAGTACTTAGCATGACGTTTTAACACCTTGTAAGGTCCGTCATAAGGTTGGGCCAAGACATGTCCATGGGGACCCCGACGGACAAAAACGTGTGTTGCGGTGTCTAAACTCGGAGAGTGGAAGAGTGGGCGTCTCGAGGACTTCCGTGGTGGTTTATATTGTAAAGAATGCATCGTTGAACGTAGGCGAGTAACAAAATCAACGTCTGATGCAGTAGTATGGCTAGTCACAAAGAAATCGCTTGGAAGTCGCAAGGTAGTGCCATAGACCATCTCCGCAGGGGTAGCTTGTAGATCTTCCTTAAGAGAAGAACGAAGTCCGAGGAGGATCATAGGTAGATGGTCGGCCCAATGCAAAACATCTTCCATAGCGTTTAATGAAGTCTTGAGTTGGCGATGAAATCGTTCGACCAACCCATTAGACGCAGGATGATAGGAAGTCGTCCGAAGATGTTGGATGCCCAATGTGTCACACAGCCGAGAGAACAGGAGGGAATCGAATTGTTTGCCACGATCGGTGGTGATGGTGGATGGTATACCGAAACGTGCAAACCAATGCGTTATCAATGCAGAAGCAACAGTTGGTGCAGTAGCATCCTTAATCGGTATAACTTCTGGCCACCTGGTGAAACGATCTACACAAGTCAACAGGTAACGGCAGTCTTGGGATGGCGGAAACGAGATGAGATCAATATGTATCCTGTCAAAGCGTGCAGTAGGGGGCTCACAAGAACCAACAGGTGATGAAGTGCCCGAGGATTATACACAAAACAAAACTATATGCAAGGGCAGCCTTTATATGAGTGTGGACTATAAATGAAAGGGTTCTCAATGAAAACTGCTCTTCATTCTCTGAACATTTTATTACACTTTAACAACACAATTCAACATGATTCAACAACCCGATTTCAACCATCCTCCACTGATTCTATAGGTCACTTTTGAGTATTTTCAATGATATTTCAAAATTAAAAATTATATGGGAATAACACTAAATAGCATTCATAACGGAAAGAAAAATGACCAAATCTAAGCCACTGGGCTGCTTAATGTGGAGATAACATAGGATAAGGGGAAATCATGAAGTCAAATACATCTACTCCTTTGACAGAAGTAGAAGCAATTAAAAAGAGGGACGAGATCACACTGCTGATCTCACAACACATCTCCATCTGCATCTCCCTAAAAGAGATCCTGCATCGTAGTGATATGCCCATTTCATTAGGGGGGTACACTTTATATGCAGACACCCAGCAGCAAGGAAGCCACCCTGTGAGAGGGGTGGCTATCGTTATCCGGAATGGCTTTGCAGACGCCTCTGCAGACAGTGACTGACTCTCTGCAGCTGGCTGTGCCCACCACTCTCTGTTCCCTCTACATGCCTCCTGGGATTGATATCCTATGGGCAGACCTCAACTCCCTCACAGCCCAGCTTCCAAGAGGCTTCCTGATTATGGGTGATTTTAATGCCTATAATCCTAAATCAGGCTTGGACAGTCGCAAGCCCCAAGGGCTGCTTGTGGAACAATGGGTGTCACACAATGGCCTCATTGTTCTAAACACAGGTGCCCCCATGCATGTGATGACTGCCACTGGTGGTCTTCATGTATAGACCTATCCATCTGCTATCCTGGGTTGGCACCAGGTTTGCAATGCAAGGTTCTGTCAGACCCTTGTAGAGGTGACCACTTCCCCATCATGATTAGCAGTGGAGATGGGACACTATCCCAACACCCACCATTGTGGTGTCTGCATTGGGCAGACTGAGAGGAGTTCGCCTGCCATTTCTACTTTTCTCCACTGTGAAATTTTAATGGGGTAAACGACCTAGTGAGTCACTTCACAGAGGTGATGGTCGGGGCGGCATTGGCATCCATCCCCCAGAGCTTGTGCAACCCACCACGAGCATGGTTGCCATGGTGGATGGAGGATTGTCGGAGTGTGATTCGGGCTCGCTGGTGAGCCCTTTGCAGCTTCCAATCTCATCTCACTGACGCCAATCATGTTGACTATCTCCCAGCCTGGGCATATCCACGGCGGGTCATCAAGGAGGCCAAACGCTCCTTATGGAGTCAGTACGTCTCCTCACTTACCTGTCACACACCCTACAAGAAAGTCTGGGAAAAAGCTGAGGAAGATCCAAGGGAGGTATTCACCATCATGTGGCTCCAGTCTCCTTGTGCACAGGAGACACTTACTTCTGCTGTATGACGTGGCTGAGGAACTGGCAAGGACGTTTGCAGACATCTCCAGTTCACAGCACTACATGGCAGCATTTATGCAGACAAAACAGGCTGCAGAACGCCACTCACTTAATTTTGCTGGTGGTGTTGTTGAGGGGTATAACAACCCATTTACCCCTTCGGAGCAGTGGGCAGCTCTAGCAAGAGCCAAGGACACTGCCCCTGGTCCGATAGCAACCACTATCAAATGCTATGACACCTACCAGAGAAGGGCGTTACTTTCCTCATTTAGGTTTTTAATTACATTTGGCAGCAGCATGAAGTCCCTGGAGACTGGCGGGAGGCTACTGTAGTCCCACTCCAAAAATCTGCGAAGGATAGTAGCCTTCCAATAAATTCATTGACGAGCTGTCTTTGCAAAACAATGGAACGAATGGTTAATTGGCGCCTGGTGTGGTATCTCGAACGGCACCACCTTTTTGCCAATGCCCAATGTGGCTTCCGTGCTGGCAGGTCTCCAGTGGATCATTGGATCTCACTGGAGACTTCAGTACATGAGGCCTTTCTCCACCGACAGCACCTGGTGGCTGCATTCTTTGATTTGGAGAAGGCATATGATACCACATGGCGCCATGGCATACTGCAAACCTTCCACCAGTGGGGGCTCAGGGGTAATCTGCCTCTCTTCCTCGTTAGCTTTTGGTCCGACTGGACCTTCAGAGTGCGTTTGGGTTACACCTACTCCTTGGCTATTCTGTAGGAGAATAGTGTCCCACAGAGGAGCGCCTTGAGTGTGAGGCTCTTTGCTGTTACAGTGAATGGCTTACCATCCTCCATTCACCCCCTGGTACACTCGTCCCTATTTGTGGACGACTCTTCTATCAGGTTCCTGGGCTGCCACAATGCACAACACTGAAAGTCACCTGCAACTGGCACTAAATACTACCAAGGACTTTGCCACCTCACGTGGCTATAAGTTCTCCCCTGACAAAACAATGGTCATGCACTTCTGTTGTAAGCAAGGGCTCCACCCTGAGCCTCAGGCTACCTCGAATGGCTGCCTCCTCCTAGTTGTAGAGGCGGCCCGGTTTCTTGGTCTCCGTTTTGACAGCCGTCTGACATGGGTCGCACTCTTGAAGGAGCTGAAGGCTAAGTGCCTTTGGTCTCTGCAGGGTACTGGTTTTCGGGCAGATCGAACAGTGTTGTTTCGGCTATACAGATCACTCATTTGATCATGTCTCAATTATGGATGTGGCATGTATGGCCTGGCTGCTATGTCTACTCTCTGGATGCTGGACAGTGTACATCAGTTGTCCATTGGGGCCTTCCACATGAGTCCAGTGCTCAGCCTTTATGTTGAGACTGGTGAGCCTCCACTGACTGTGCAGCAGCAGTGCTTGGCAGGTGCATATATTTTGTGGCTGAAAGGTCAACCACAGCACCTTACACAACCAGATTTGTTTGGTCACACTTTGCGACGGCCATTCAACCACTGCCCAGGGGTTCACCCTCCATTTGGCTTGCAGTGGATGGTCTTACTGGCCTGAGTGTGACTCTGCCTAGGGTTCAGCCTGTACTGCCAGCTTCTGTGCCGCCCTGAACAGTGCCAGAGCCTGGTTTTAATTTTGTGCTCACAGTCTTCCCCAGAACCAGTACCGAAAGGTCAGTGTACCAACAAGAGTTTGGATGCCCCTCTCTGACCTATCGGGGCCATGTTTTTATTTACAAGGATGGGTCAAAGGATGGCACCTTGGTGTGTTGGTTAGTCTTTATAACTGGTCATCTCATAGTGGGCCACCTTCCAAGTGTTGCCAGTGTCTTAACTGCAGAGCTCACAGCTCTCCACAGGGCACTGAAACTCATCCAATGATTGAATGACAGACACTTTGTTGTTGCAAGCCACTCCCTATCATCCTTTCAGCTGTTTTACACCCTTTATGGCAGACATGCCATTGTCCAGGGTGTGCACAGAATGTTGTTCGTGATTCATAAGCGGGGCAAGACAGTATTGTTTATGTGGGTCCCAGGCACGGCGGCATTTTGGGCAATGAGAGGGCAGATGCCCATACCCATCCATCAAGTGGCCCACTTGCCAGATGTACCTGACACTGCTGTCCCCTCCTCTGATACTCTCCCGATGGTGTGGTGGGCCGTCCATGAACAATGGTGGTTACAGTGCTTTATGGAGACCACTAACATACTCTGAACACTGAAGGACACTCCAGTGCATTGGGTGTCCTCATGCCACCAGTTGCAGAGAGAGGACGTTGTGCTTGCTTGGCTTCGAATCAGTCACACGTTCCTCACCCACTCCTACATTGTATGGGGTGAGGATCCTCCATGGTATGACTGCTGTTGGAAGCCTCTCACAGTGGCACACATCTTTAGTCACCGTGAGAGATACCGTGAACTTTGTTGCCGACTGGGAGTCAGTCCAGAGCTCTCCACCAAACTTGGGGATATCCCTCAGGGGGTTGAGAGGTCGCTTGTATTTGTGATAAAGACTGGCCTCTTTCACAAAATTTGATTTATACATGTTTTACTTTTAGACAGCTTTGTATTTATTCTTGTATCATTTTGGCTTTTGATTTTTTATTTCTGTGTCTGTTTTGACTTTTGCCACTTTTATTGTTATGTCTGTTTTGCCTTTTGCTGCTTTTATTTTTATGTCTGTTTTGGCTTTTGCCAATATTTATTCTTCAATATTTATTTCACTGTTGCCTTTTTATTCTTATTACTTTTAGTGGGGTTTTCCCCTTATTTATTGCCATAATGGTTGTTGTTGTTTTGTTGTTTGTTGTAGTTTAATGTCCCGTCAACTACGAGGTCATTAGATACCCATCCACTGTATAGTTCTAACGCATATACTGCACAGACACTACACTAATGCGACGATTATTGGGTATTAGCCGTACCCAGCTTTCCCGAGTGACCACCCATGTTAGTACTAACTGTGCTTGCGTTGCTTAACTTCAGTGATCAGACGAGAAGTGGTGTGTCCAACGCAACTCGCCGCTCCCCCATAATGGTGGGATGGCCATTTACACCCCCACATCGGTGACTGTCTTTCTTAGCCCTAATGACCTTTGTTGTCGATGGTCCGTAAAACACAAACCAACAAACATTCCAAGGCTTCTGGCGTCCCCACAACCTGGCGTAACCACAACCTTTGCATATGTAATAGACGTTGTAGGTAAGGAGCCTACATCAGGTCCACTTGGATGATCACCATTACACTCATCTTCAGGGCCATAATGAGGGCGTGGCATAGAAGGCGGCCGCCACGGGCGCATTTGGGTGTGGGGTGCAAAATGTTTAAGTTTTTTGTCATTATTCAGTTGCGGGCAAGCGAAAGTTAGACACTTGCTACATGCGCTTCACACCCCGCTATGGCACTGCTCTTCATGGAGAGAATACATCAGAGACTTTTGGTGAAGACCAACGTCTTTGGCAAATAGTAACACGTTTGGCAGCAGAGGCTGTAGGCAAATCAACAGGATCTTCTGCTTCAGTACCATTCTCAGAGGCACTTACCAACCCATCAACTGACGTGAAATTCAAGTTTCCAATTGACTGAGAAATCATCTCCATTCCTGCTTCATTTACTTCAGTACTCCATACTGGCAGAACGTCTGGGATGCTGGGCAGCGATGAGGTCGAGGTCTGGTGTCAAGATATCCATTGAGCGTGGAAGTTAGAGACAGGACACCATGGTATGCCTGACCAGCTGCATGGAGACAGCAACTGCATACAGTGGCATCAGCAACGACCAAGACATGCAAAAAGCGTCATTAAGTCTAAAATCATTTGATTTACCACTGCGTTGCAAGCAGTATTGTGGATCTACACTGTGTAGCAAAGGATGGATATGAAGGTGTAGCCCCTAAAAATAATACAGAGTGAATTTATCAGCTGATGTAATGCTTCACATCAGTATGTATGAGTGGCAAGTTGTAATTTTGAGGGTATCAGTGACAAGTTGTAATTTTGAAGGTATGAGTGACAAGTTGTAATTTTGAAGGTATGAGTGACAAGTTGTAATTTTGAAGGTATCAGTGACAAGTTGTCGTTTTTCCTGAAATTATTTTACTGCAGTATTCAAAGGTTTCATCACTGATAACACAGATATGACAGATAAATGCCCTATGCAGATTGCTGATCTCTACAGTTGTAAAGCTGGTAGGCATTCTTTGACCCATCCATGTAGATAAAACATGGGCCTGATAGGTCAGGGAGAGATGCCTGATCTCCTGTTGGTAAACAGACTCACCATTCCAGATACTATGCCAGGTGCCAGTGATCCATTATTTCCATGGTTTTACAATCATTGCATCATTGATGTGCCTCTGTAATTGGTTGGGGGGTGCTATCCTTCCCACGTTTGGGAGTGGGGTGATGGGGGCATAATGATGCTGCAAAATAGAATTAAACCCTCCAATAGGTACACTTTTGTCTTGCGGATGCCACAGCAGTTGATATTGGATACTATCAGGACTGGAGCCCATGTTCATAGCCCTTTCTGGAGCTGACCCCAGCTGGAAAGTCCCTCAGCACCATCACCAGAGAAGTTGAATAAAACTTCTTCAATGGCTGTTTTGTGTATTCACAGTGTTTGTAGTGCTGGGAACTGGAGACTGAGGCAAAAGTCCTAACCAGTGCCTCAGCCACCTTACATGGCAGAATGACGTGTCTTCCTTGAACAAGGAGACCAGACTCACATTATTGTAAGTCATTTCGCTGGATTTTCCTGAATTTATCCCAGATTACTTTGGAATGCTTGTGATGGGTAAGATCTAATATGCATTGGTTTCAGGTTTTGGCACCCGAGATTGACCATGTTTCATATGCCCGGGCTTGAAAATAGACAATAAAGTTACCTACAGTGGGCTGGGACTGGTAGATACAATGGGCCTACCTGTGTGCCCTAATTTCCTTGAGAGTCTTCCGACACCATGGTACCCGTTATCATGGGGGTTCTAGGGGCTGTGGATGATGGATACAAAGGTAGCCCCACCACCATGTCAGTAAGGTGACCCATCGACCCCATCAAAATCACGTAGAGAACAAAATGAGATACAGAGCAGACACCACAATGTAGGGTTTCGACGGAATGTGTCATTGCCACCACTTATCCTGATGGGGAATTGGCCGCTTCCACACAATTTGGTCACCTCCCACTGCACATTTGGGGCCAACCTTAGTGAGGAGATTGTGACGTCTATACAGCAATATTTTTTGCTTCATTGGCATTTTAGGGCTCCTCAACTACAAGGTCATTAGAGCCCCTGCAGTGTCTGAGAGCGGGGTGTCTGAGAGCTGATAACATTTCGGAATGAGTATACTAGATGTAGCCTTCGGGTAGTGGGCATCGCCGAAAAAAATGAAGGATATGTTGGTATGAACACGTAAAGAGAAGGGAGGAGGAGCTCGTTAGGTCCATTTCTGGAATGCGGTGGTCGGAAGCACCCTGAGCAGGGGAGACCGCAGCAGACATGGGAGCAGGTTGTCCGTAAGGATATGGTAGTGTGTGGGGTGGACGGGGACCTGGTGGGAGATAGACGGGAGTGGTGGGGTAGAGCCTGCAGACCGGACCAAGCCACAGCCGAGATAAGGATATGATGATGAAGATGATGAGGATGAGGCAATTTGCCACACGTTGTCATTTTTCCTCGAATTATTTTAGTGCTATTTTTAAAGGTTTCTTTCCAGATAACATAGATAGTACATATTTTTGTACTACTAATTATTTAGAATTGATAAACATCTGTGAAGAATTGATAAACATCGGTGAATCTATGCAAAAAGTTCAAACGAATGAGATATTTAAAGGACGATCTGATGACAGCTTAGTCAGAAGAAGAACAGCACTTATAAAGGCGGTTACGATTTTAAAATTTCTAAATCAAATTGAGATGGCTGATGTCGAAGAGCTGCCAAAAACGTTAGGTGGTAAGTGTTTTTCAACTAGTCACTACAATCAAACATGACAAGAGAAGGCTTCTTGTGTAGGCCTATTAGTAGCGATGAATTATATGCATTTTTTTGTAGATGAAGGGCATATCAGAATAGTACAGGATATGTGTGACGGTTCCACCACTAGGGTGAAGACGGCATGGGGGAATACTGGTAGCTTCAAGGTGAAGGTGGGGCTTCATCGGGGATCAGCTCTCAGCCCATATCTATTTAATCTGGCAATGGATGACCTGCTGACGGGAATAAATGAATGCCCCCCCCCCGGTACATGGTATTTGCTGACGATGTAGGAAGGTTAGAGGAGACCCAAGAGGATGTTTAACACGGCTTACAGGACGTTACAACTGCAATGGCGAAAGGGGGCCTGAAGGTGAACATGAAGAAAACTGAGTACTTAGCTTTCTGTTGGAGCGGCCAGGAGCAAGGGTGTGTAGTTCGGTATTCGGTGATACCAGCGGTGCAAGAGCTTAGGTATCTAGTAGGCTATCAGTGTTTCAGAGCAACGGGAAAATCGACTCCGATGTTACCCATAGAATTAATGCAGGATAACGGAAGTGGAGACAGGCAAACAGTGTGCTGTGCAACGTTGTTAAGTTTAAAGGTAAAGTTTACAAAACTGTTGTTAGGTCCGCCATGCTGTAAGTATCGGAGTGTTGGGCAGTGAGGATGAACCACGAGAGGAGAATGCAAGTGGCCGAGATGTGAATGCTGTCTTACATCAGTGAGGTGTCGCTTGCTGACAAGAGTCGGCAACGAGTACGTTAGGGGCAGATTGTGGTGGGAGACATCGCCGAAAAGATGACAGAAAATAGGTTCAGGTGGTATGTGGCATGTGATGTAACGGGGGGAGGAAGAGCTTACGTGGTATATTATGTGACAGCAGGTGGTTGGTGACATAAGGAGTAGGGGGAGACGAAAGCGGACGTGAGAGGAGGTTGTACAGAGGGACAGGATTTCATACGGGGTGGATGAAAGCGTGGGTGAGGATAGACGGGAGTGGAGGATTAGAACCCGCAGACGCGACCCTGGCATAGGCGGGATAAGGGTGTGATGATGATGATGATTTATTTGAAATTTTTGTTCTCCACAACAACATTCCAGAAGCGGATTTGGAATATAGAATTAGAAAATTCATTGCTAGAAATTACCTGTGTTTTAATGGAAGCATGTTGAATTGTAAGGAATGTAGGAATCGACTTACGAAATATCCCAAATAGGACATCCGTTTCAGTTCCTGCAGTCTTACACTTTGAGCATCATCATCATCATACCCTTGTCCCGCCTTTGCAGGGTCGGGTCTGCGTGATCTAGCCCTCCACTCCCGTCTGTCTCCCACCAGGTCCCCGTCCACCGCACACACTGTACAACCTGCTCCCACGTCTGTTTCGGTCTCCCCCTACCCGCGATACTGCTGACCACCTGCATTCCTGGGATGCACCTAACGAGTTTCTCCTCCCCTCTTCTCATAACGTGTCCATACCACCTCAGCCTATTCTCCCTCATCTTTTCGGCGATGTCCACCACCCCCAGGCTATTCCTAACGTTCGCATTCCCAATTCTATCTGCCCTCGACACGCCACACGTGTACCGCAGCATTCGCATCTCGGCTACTTGCATCCTATTTACATGGCTTTTCTTCACTGCCCAACACTCTGATCCATATAGCATAGCTGGCCTAACCACTGTCCTGTAAAACTTCCCCTTCAACTTGTTTGGGACCCTCCTATCGCACAGGACTCCACTTGCCTGTTTCCACTTCAACCACCCCCCCATTGATTCTACGGGTCACATCTGAGTCTATCTCCCCATTGCTGTGGAACGTTGATCCTAAGTACTTTACCTCCTGCACCTTTTTCACCAGTTCGCCCCTTCGAGTATATGTCCCCATTATTTTCCTGATCATCCCAATTGAAAGATAGATACTCTGTCTTCTTCATGTTAATCTTTAGCCCTCCCTTTTTCATTGCTTCTCTTATATCGTTTGGTTTCTTCTCTATCTGCTCTCTGCAGTCACTAATCTTCCCTACATCACCGGCAAATGCCAGGCACTGAGGGGCCCATTCACCTACACCCGTCAGAAGTTCATCCATAACCAGGATGAAAAGATATGGACTAAGTGCTGAACCTTGGTGCACCCCAACTTTCACTGGAAAGCCCCCGGTGTTTCCTCAAGGCGTCCTCACCCTGGCTATGGAGCCATCATAGATATCCTGGGTTATTCTAATAAACCCGTTTTCCACCCCCTTTTCGTAATACTTCCCAAATTACTTGTCGTTGAGCATCTACTATAAAATCTCACGTAGAGTCCGCATCTCAAATATATTCCGCACCCGTGTATAATCCTCATTAGCCATGGCATTACGAGTGTAGTTCTCACTCACGGAAAGTCTGCACTTCAAAATTCCTACTGTAGCAAGTGGCGTAATTTATAGGGGAAATCGGGTCTAATGAATTTTAAAATGAAATATCAAATTGATCTGACGATGAAATTGAAGTGTAAAAGATTTTATATTTGAATATCATAGAAATAAGAACGTACTGTGTAAAGTGTTGTTCAGTGAAATGAAATGTTCAGAATATAGTCCGCAATCAAACATTAGTGCGCATTCAGTTGTTTCATCAACCACAAATAAACATGCTTCTTTCTGCTATTAGAAGGGGCAACAATTGTAATTGCACCAGGAATGAAAGTAAAAGCGAAAGAAAAAGACAAAGAGAAAGAAAGAAGAAGAAAGAAGAAGAGTAGAAGTAAGAGGAAGATAAAGATATCGTAGATTGGGTGAGAGATTTTCTAATGTGACTGCAAGATACGCGCCTCACAGCACTACCGTTTCCAATTTCAATCTGCATTGCCATTAGTGGAGAATCAGTTTTACTTCTGAAGAAAAACAAACTGTTCAAGGTGACTTTCAATGTTTTAGATGGTCGATATATCCATAACTGAGACTCAACAGTTCAAGAATGATTTAACAATTCCAATAATAAACTTATAAATTCCAATAGCATAAATATATATATATATATATATAATGCATATCTCAATAAAAAAAATTGTTCATCTCAAAGCTATAATAATAGAACATACGATTTGTAATAAAATGATTAATTTCAAATCAGTAATCATGTTGATTGCTTTTCCTTTCTCTACCACCACTTACCTTTGCCATTATATCCAACAAGAAGGAATTCGTATATTGGAGACAAGCCAGTGGCGTGCTGTGCGATAGGAGGGTCCCAATCAAGTTGAAAGAGAAGTTCTACAGGAGAGTGGTTAGGCCAGCTATGCTCTATGGGTCAGAGTGCTGGGCAGTGAGGAAAAGCCACTTAACCAGAATGCAAGTAGCCAAGATGCGAATGCTGTGATACATGAGTGGCGTGTTGAGAGCTGATAGAATTAGGAATACGTATATTTCAGGTAGCCTGGGGGTGGCCTGGCGGTATGGCCACGTCACGAGAAGAGGGGAAGAGGAGCTAGTTAGGTTTATTCCAGGAATGCAGGTGGTCGGTAGCACCCGGGGTAGAGGGAGACCAAAGCAGACGTGGGAACAGGTGGTCCGTAGGACATGGCAGTGTGTGGAGTGGACAGGGACAGGGTGTTAAATAGACGGGAGTGGAGGGCGAGAACCCGCAGACCCTACCCTGCCAAAGGCGGGATAAGGGTCTTATGATGATGATGATGATGAAGGAAATGGTATTTTAGTGGCACTATAGTTGCTAAATTACTATTTAACTGAAAACATCTGGAAGAAATGAGTATAGCAATGCCTCATTCTCATCGCCCACTTATCCTACATGAGGTAGGGAGGGGGTGTGCAGGATTTAGGTCTAGAGGTACTTGTTCTAGAGGTCATTGAGATTTCCCCTAGAAGAGTATCTTCCAAAATATTAAATATTGAAGTACTCAATAATCATGGTAATTTTCCGGTCTTGTGATTCATTGTCATTCAGGGTTTCATGAGTTCCAACCTTGACAGTTAACATTACTATTCAACATAGTAGTGTTGATTAAGCCAAAAATTTGCACATTGGCCAATGAGGAGATTTTTTTTTACAACAACTCATTCTGTATTACAACATCCAATGTAAGAAAGGGCTGAAGAATAATAATGATGACGTTTGAAACGTTCATTTGCTCATCATCATCATCATCACCTGTCAGCCTGTAGGAATGTTTACCTGTGGGTGTCCAGGGCAAAATAGGCACACTGCATACCTGCATGTCGTAAGAGGTAACTAAAAGAGGTGACTTTCTCTTGCCTCTCATTGGACAACACCGCTATCGTCTTTGCCCACGACTTGTGTTTGGGACGGGATGTGGTTGTCAGTGTCCTTTTTGTGTCCTTTACTGGATGACTGTTTGACTTGTTCTCAGTCGATGTAGGCTCCTCACTGAGGTGACTGTAAATAACCGCCTACCCACAAGTTAGCCATGCATGGAGACCTACACCCCTGGGAAAAGTGGATCCTGGTGATGGAGGAGGCGCATGTCCTGTGATGCCTCTGGGCCACCCTACACTGGTGAGGTGGCTGACAGACATCGCTGATTAATGTTGCGACCTACAGCCCCAAAACATCACTTTGGCCACAGCTTCCAGGGAAAATGGGTGGCCAAGGCGGATACCTGGACTTGGTCAACCGGCCAGGGGCGCATAAGTTGTTATGCCCTCTAGGGTTGCTGTGAGTGCACCGACAGTAAACCCTGATGCCAATGGTCTGGTACTCGGGGGTTATGCCACCCTTGCAGTATTCTGTCCAAGGAATCTCGGCGACCCGAATGGGCGTCCCCGTTTTGGGCTCCGTTGTGGGTGAGACCTGCGGGCAGCAAATTCATAATAATTTAAATTATGGCAAGTAAACAGAGGCTGGGGGCCTCATCAAATAACCCCACCCCTTTACCTACTTCTCCTTTGCTGACTTGTGTTGAGCCAGAAGATGGTGGGCTCAGTCCCACCCAAATGAGTGGGCCAGCTGCCATTGAGCTAATGGAGAAAAACACTGCTCCAATTAAGAGGCCGTGTTCCCCCAGTCACCCAACTGGGCAGGAAACGGACCTGTGGCGTTTATGGCATTGGCACCTGCTCTTAACAAGAGGCAACGGCCTCTTAGCCTTAAGGTGCAGGGCTCGACCACTGATGCAAAGCATGTTCCTGCATCTAAGGTCTTAGGTGCAGTCAAACCAACATCCACACTTTCTTCCTACCCTCCCCGGTTTCTTTCCATATCCGGGAAGGATGGTGCAGCCTTGAGGAAGGCGTCACCCTTCCTTATTGCTAAAGCCATCAAGGGCATTGCCGGTGATGTGACTTCGGTCAAGAAACTGCACAATGGCACCTTGTTGGTGGAGGCATCTGCCCCCCACCAGATCAAGGCATTACTGAAACTGTGGAAGCTCGGGTGACTTCCCCATTGTGGTTGAACCCCATCGCACCTTAAATACCAGTTGAGGTGTGGCGTGGTGCCATGACCTATGCAGGGACTCAAAAGAGCAAATAGCGGAGGAGCTCAGGGACCAGGGTGTGGTGGCTGTCTGCCACACCTCAGTTCGATGGGATGGAGAATCCCGCCCATCTCACACCTTGATGCTGACCTTTGGTAGGCCCAAGGTGCCAGAGTATATCATGAGTATATCTGTTCTGCCAAGGCCATGTGTGGAACTTGTGGGCAGGGAGATCACTCCCCAGAGTCTTGTAAGACTTCACCTTTTTGCATAAACTGTAAGGGCAACCACCCTGCCTCTTCCTGGGATTGCCCCACTTGGCTGCAGGAATGCATGATCCAGGAGTTGCATGTCCAGAAGGGTATCAGCTTTCAGGATGCATGGTGGCTGCTAGCCTTGCCAGGTTCCTCCAGTGATGGAGTATCTTATGCATGTGCTAACAAGTCAGCTACTGTGTCATGTCTGCACTCAGACAGACACGCTACCTCAGCTCCCCCTCTCATCCATTTGTTGCCCTCTCAGGCTTGTGGGGTCCATGGAGTGCTGGTCTGTGCTAGCATTGGCTGCTAGACAGACCCTGACCCCATTTCCATGTCTTCTTCTGGCTCCACCACCGCCTCTGGCCCATGCATGGGCCCCCAATAATGGGGCTTGGATGGTCACAACTGGTGCTCAGACTGTCACTGGTGGTCTTTCATGTATAGACTTATCTATCTGCTCTCCTGGGTTGGCATAAGGTTTGCAATGGGAGGTTCTGTCAGACCCTTGTGGAAGTGACCACTTCCCCATCAAGATTAGCAGTGGAGATGGCGCATTGCCCCAACACCAATCACGGTGGTGTCTGTGTGTGGACGAGTTTGTCCACCATATTTACTTTCGCCCACTGTCTGATTTTGATGTGTTCAACGATCTAGTGAGTCACTTCACAGAGGTGGTAGCCGGGGCGGCATTGGTATCCATCCTCCAGAGCTCATGCAACCCACCACGAGCATGGGTGCCATGGTGGATAGAAGATTTTCAGAGTGCAATTCCGGTTCACAGGCAAGGCCGATGCATCTTCCAGTCTTGTCCTACCGATGCAAATCATGTCAACTATCTCCAAGCCCGGGCATGTGCATGGCAGGTAATCAAGGAGGCCAAACGCTCCTCATGGAGTCAGTACGTCTCTTCACTTACCAGTCACACGCCCTCCAAGAAAGTATGGCAAAAGGTGAGGAAGATCAAAGGGAGATATTTACCATCTTGTGTCTCCAGTCTCCTTGTACAAGGGAGACATCTCCTTCTGCTGTGTGAGGTGGCTGAGCAACTGGCAAGGACGTTTGCTGTCGTCTCCAGTTCCCAGCACAGCTCTACAACATTTCTTCAAATGAAGCAGGCTGCTGGACGCCATCGAATGAACTTCACTGGTGGTGTCACTGAGGGGTATAAAAACCCCTTTACCCCATGGGAGCTGTGGGCAGCTCCAGCGAGGGCCAGGGACACTGCCCCTGGTTCAGATAGCATCCACTATCAAATGCTATGACATCTACCAGAGAAGGGCGTTAGTTACCTCCTTGAGGTTTTTAATTACATTTGGCAGCAGCATGAAGTCCCTGCAGGCTGGCAAGAGGCTACTATAATCCCATATTTCCAACAAATTGTAGACCCATTCATTGACGAGCTGTCTTTGCAAGATTATGGAACGCATGGTTAATTGGCGCCTGGTGTGGTATCTTGAATGGCAGCACCTTCTTGCCGATGCCCAATGTGGCTTCTGTGCTGACAGGTCTCTGTTGGATCATTTGATTGCACTGGAGACTGCAGTTTGTGAGGCCTTTCTCCACAAGTAGCACTCAGTTGTAATCTGCCCCTCTTCCTCCATAGCGTTTTGTCTGAGCAGACCTTCAGAGTGCGTGTGGGTAACACTTACTCCTCGGCCTTTCATCAGGAGAATGGTGTCCCACTGGGGAGCGTGTTTTTTGTTTTTTTGTTCACTGTGGAGCCATCCATCATCCATTAGTACAGCCATATGATGGTCCCTTTAAAGCTTTACATCATCAGAACAAATATTTCACTTTGGATCTAAATGGACGATGTGACAATATATCAATTGATCGTCTTAAACCTGCCTTTTTAGCAATGTGAGTGTGGACCAACACGTCCCATCCATTTCTCTGCAAATAAACCAGCATGTACCATCCATTTCTCCTCATCCTCAATCTACAGATATTCCTTCTTGCCTTTGGCCATGCCATCAGCATGTACATTTCGCTTCTTCTTTGGTCACCTGAATTCTGGCAAGGGGGTAGTGTGGTGGTTGATGCACATGTCATGTGCATCAGCTTTATGACACGTTTTGCATGCATTCGATATAGTTGAATGTTCCGAATTTCAAATTCAAAATCGTATTAAAAACGATTTTGTACATTTGAAATTCGACAATTAAAAATAAGCCAGTTGTTCTTCTGATAGCGAATTAGACAGACATATTATATTTCACTCCTATCAAATAGTAATAGTGTTAGTAAACCCTTTCAATTTTAATTATAAATATTATGCTAATGATACTATTTACAGCAAAGAGTTAGTGTTTACATGAGGTGTTTATTCAGATTTAAGATTCCTCTGAGTGCAACGACTATTTGTGATCAATGGAAATAAAATAAACGAAAAATCGTTGGAGATACAATTACTCTCCACAACCTCAACTAAAATGGCTTCCCCACAATTTGTTAAAATTTTCTAGTGAACATGTCCCACAGTGCATCAGCTGTCTCTTCCAAATCCCAGTCTACTGCCTATCTACCTATCTGCCTATCAGTGGCGGATCCAGGATTTTTGTCTGGGGGGGCGGTTGAGCTAAAGCTTGCATATATTATGCAAATAAGTTTATATGTGCATGGGGGGTTTCAACCCAAAAACGCAACCCTGGATCCGTGAGTGTTGCCTATCCTCTGTTTCCAACACCTAATAACCTGTACTCCTCAAGAATTGTCTGCCCTTTTATGCTGAAGAAATGTTCTTTCTTCTTATGAAAGCCATTACAGCTAACTAGTAGTCTGAGAGAATACCAACTGCAAGAAAACTAAATAAACAGGCATAAAAATAGTAAGAAAAGCGTGCAGAAATTCTCCATTGGGGTAAATATAGGGTGACCATTTTTTCTGTGGGCCAATCCAGGACTTTGACACCCCCGTTACCCAAGAAAATTTTTTTTCTCTCTTCGAAATCTTTTTCAAAGTCTTTTCAAAAAATTATTTAAAAAAATAAGTAAATAAAAACAAATCATACAAATTCAGTGAAAAAGTATTGAAAGTATGAATAATTTGCAAAGATGATTGTTGTATCTTGCCAATATGTCACTCCCCACACATAAAAATATGCTTCAAATGGGAAATCGTTATATGCCACCAATGAAAAGCTCCGAAAATAATATGATCCGTCTGTGGAAGTACTCATCAACATCTCACCCTTATCCTGCCTGTGGCAGGGTTGGGTCTGCGAGTTCTTATCCCCCAACCCATCTAGCCCTCACCAGCCTCCCCTCCACCCAAAACGTTTTTACCATATGTCCCGTTGTACCACCTCCCCCACATCCGTTTTGGTCTTCCCCTACTCCTGGAGCCACCAATCACCTGTAGCCCCATAATGGAGAAAATAACTTCCTCCTCATCACATGTCTATACCACCTCAACTTATTTACTCTAATCTTTTCTGCAATGTTTCTCACCACCAGCTACTATTAATGTAGTCGTTTTGGATCCTGTCCTCTTGTGAACCCCCACTGATGCAGCTCAGCATTTGCATCTTCATCACTTGCATTTTCTTCTCATGGTTCTTCTTCATCGCCAAACACTCTGGGCCATACAGCATAGCTGGCCTAACGATAGTTCTGTAAACTTTGCCTTTCAATTTATGGAACCCATTGGACATGCAGGGCTCCACTTGCCTTTCTCCACTTAAGCGATTTTTATGGGGAAATACTATAGAGGCTAAATTTATTTTTACAAACTACTAAACGGATTGTTAATTCCGTGACAATTTCCGGGATGCATATCGATGTGGGACACAGAGCTGAAACCTGGGACGGATGGTCACCTAGGTAAATAGGAATTTACAATTTCTTGATATTTGGAGTAGTCTCACAGACTACTGGTTAGCTATCTAGGGTTAAAAACAGCTTTCGTGGTTGTAACGAATTCCTGGTTATAACAAATGAGATTGCCTTCCCCTACTAATTCATTAGAGTGGTGTTTTAATGTATTAGCATAGTCTTAGTAGTTTTAGATTTATAAATAATACCCAAGCCTTTATCTTTTCATGTGAAGACCCACCAATTGGTGAATAGTTTTTCATTCTTTGGCCTCTTCACCAATTTCCATACTTGCCGGGCCTGGCCAACCTAGCAGGCCTGCACAGCCTGACATGCATGGCTGAGGTGCTCCAGTCAAAGCATGTTTAGTGGACCCACAGACCCGACCCTACCACAGACTGCATGAGGGTATTATGATGATGGATTCAGTACCTATAATAAACACTGTGCCATTTATTAGAGGGCGCTGTTAATTAGAATAAATGTGGTCTTTTGCTGTCATATGGGACTCATATATATGATATGTAACTGTTCCCACATTTCTTTTGCAGAAGTTAAGTCAGCAATGGGTAAGTGAACTGCAGGTTTGGATACCATCATAATAAGAATTTGGGCCAACTGGTTCAGCCTTTGAAACTCACTAATCTCCTCTTGCATAGCTTTCTTTGGGTCAGGAGGTGCTGTGGTTACATCAATAATGGACCAATATTGCTTCATCCAGAAAATACACTCTATTACTCTTTTCCACAAGATATAATTGGTGCTGTCAACAAGCTGTCCTCCTCTCTACAAGCTTTGCAGTATCATTTGGTGTAGTCATCCACATTCTTATCCAATGAAGTTAACACTTGAGGTTGTCCATTCAGCCACTGTAAAAGAAAGGGGATATGGAACGTTTGCCCCTGAGTACTTTCCACCCCCAGAGCTGTTGCCCCAGAGCTTTCACTCCCACACATTTCACCCTTCAGACATTTCACCTCCAAACATTTTGGCCCTGTATGTCTCACCCCCAGAGGGCAAATAGCCACTTTTATGTTATTCTGTTTGTTTGCCTTTTTTTTTTAGAGAAACAGCAAAGTCTTCACAATTTTCAAATCATACAAATAATAGCTGGAAACCAGGTGAATGCATAAAATAAGAAATATAAGAAATATGCCACAATTTCTGCAAGAATTCTACACATTGTAAATGACATCTACAATAGAAATTTAATATACTTTCTGAAAGGCATAGCATACAATTTTAAATATTTGTTTGATGCATCATCAGGGGTTCCAATTGGTGGTTATCACCTTTTCTTGTTTTTCCCACTGCCCACTGGTTCTCCAGGTTCCTACATCACATGTCCCAATTCTACCTGCACATGATGGGTCATCTACCACCGATGAATATTCTATCAACGCAGCATACCAGAATATGAAGTTGTTTAAGCTTTTGGAATTCTCGGCTCAGGACTCAGAAATGTGGTTTGCTACGATTCAATATCAATTTAGAATTCATCAGGTTTGACTGGATTCCAAGAAGCTCGATCTCACATTGGATGCCTAGCCACCGGAAATTGTGGGTAATGTCTACAACCTTATATTAAACCCACAACCCATCAATGCATATGATATTCTAAAGGCTACTGTTACCAAATGTAACACATTGTCACAGCAGCAGAAACTTCAGAAATTATTAACTGATGTGCAGTTAGGTGACTGTAAACATCTCAAATATTTAGTAAAATGCAGCAACAGGTCAGAGATGCCTCTGCAGGAAATATTTCTATCATTAGGGAGCTACCGAATTTATTCTAATAAACGGCGCACCGTTTTTTTTTCTAAAGCTTTTTTGTTGTGCCGTTTATTAGAGGGCGCTGTTTATTATTTTTTTCAATTTATAAATGGAAATTTTTTAGCCAGACACGTTTATTCCATTAATTTTGATTTTTTCTGATGCCACTCTCGAATCTGAATTCACTGGCAAAATGAAATTGAGAAAAATAATCAATGGTTCATTTAAAATTTAAATCCTTACCCTACATTCACATAACTGTAGAGGTTTAGCCACAGGACGATTACCATCATTCTCAGCTTCAGAAATTGCCAACAATTTAAATGCTAAAGAATACTTCCTCTTTGAAACTTTTCTTTCAACAATATTCACACTAAAGCTTAGTTTACATGAGCAAACAACATGTGAAAGTACTACCGATGATAACTTGTGCAAGCATTTACATGGGTAGCGAAAATGTGGGAAAGTAGAGCCTGAAAAAACTATCTGGAGAGCATTTGCACAAGTTTGCACTGATGTTTACACCACAGTGTGATTGCTTGATTGCAATATGCTCAGAAAAATGGAAAAAATATCTTTATAAACAGTTTGAACAATTTTAATGTAGTGGTTAAAGCAAATGAATGTTTTGCTGTTTATGCACTGCATATGGCTTTTCCTGCACTTCGTAGGGCCATTTAAACCTTACACAGTTGCTACACAAGGGTACCGGAGTACCCTATCCATCCGTATTCGAATAAGGAAAGCAATTAACCACCCATCTGTGACTTGTTAGGAAGTTTAATCTATCATGTGAAAATACTGTGAATCACATTGTGCCAGGGTCACCCACAGAACAGAGAGGAGGAAGAACACCCTGGGGTAAACCAGTACCTCCGTTTGGACATGTTGCAACCCTTATTTGCATGAAAATGCGACATTCCTTTGCAATATCTTAGGTGGCATTCCTCCCAGCACTATACAACAGAGAGTTCTATATTATGAGATGATACTTCCATGAATGCTGAAAGAATGTCTCAACGAAAAGAGCTTTCAGACTTCCAAAGAGGTACAACTGTCAGGTGCCATCTCACAGGCAAAACTGTTAGGGAGACGTCAACCCTCCTAAACGTCTCAAAATGGACCGTTCACAACATCATCTGGGCCTGGAAAGAAAAAGGCACCACAAGTGTTCCACCTAGGACTGGAAGACCCAAGATCATGTCGGCTAGAGACCAAAGAGCTCTTCATAAAATGACCTATTACAAACTGTCACACATTGCTTGATGAACTGACAAGATCATTCATATAGTCGATGGGAACAACTGCAATCACCCTGACTGTTCCCAGAGAACTGCATGCATGATTACTGTATTATTACTGGATTATTTTCATGGGTTGGGGAGTAAGCCAAACAGCCATAACAGGATGAACCCTTAAGAGGCTGCTCATGGGAAATGAGGAGGAAGGTGATTGGGATGAAGGAGAGGGGAAATTTGCAGCACCCAACGTTCTTTACCAACCACCCATGTTGGTATTGATGTGGGTTTGCGCTGCTTAACTGTGCTGCAATGGGCTTTTATGGCAGAGTGGTTATCCTCAAGTGAGGTAGAGAGCCCTGGACAAACCCCCAGTCTGTATTTAAGATCATGGTATCTCTCACAGTGACTAAAGATATTTGCCACTGTGAGAGGCTCCCAACAGCAGTCACACCATGGTTGATCCTAACTGCATACTATGAAGGCATGGGTGTCAGAGAAGGGGACAACAGTGTCAGGTACACCAGGCAGGTGGGCCACCAGACGGGCATGGGGGTCTGCCCTCTCATTGCCCATGATGCCAACATGCTACCCAGGACCCACATAAACAACACTGTCTTGCCCTGCTGATGAATCATGAGCAGCAAACTGTGCACACCCTGGACGATGGCATGTCTGCCATGAAGGGTATGCAATAGCTGGAGGGAGGGTAATGAGTCAGTCACAACCACAAAGTGTCAGTGATTCAAACACTGGATGAGTTCCAGTGCCCTGTGCAGAGGTAAGAGCTCTGCAGTTAAGATACTGGCGACACCAGAAGGTGGCTTCCCCAATGAGATGACCAGTTGTAAAGACTGACCAACCCACAGAGGTGCCATCCTTCGACCCAACCATGTAAACAAAAACATGGCCCTGATAGGACAGAGAGAGGCGTCCAAACTCTTGTTTGTACACTGACCTATCACTGGCTTTGGGGAAGGCTGTGAGCATCCAATTCAAACTTGGCTTTGGCACTGTACAGGGTGGCACAGAGGCCAGAAGTACAGGCTAAACCCTAGGGAGTCACACCCAGGCCAGTGTCAAATCAGCAGTGCCAGACCAGCAGTCAAATGGCCGGAGGTTGAATGGCCATCACGGAGTGCGACTAAAAATGGCTGGGTGTGTAGGGTGCTGTGGCTGACCTTTCAGCCACAATATACAGTGTGTGGACAATAGTTAATGTAGTTGTGATGTACAATGGTGTTTGGTCAAATTTCTCATTGATTTTTGATAATAGAACCTTACAGAAAAGTTAAAACTACGAATTAAACCTTCCTTAAAAAATCCTGTTAAAAGTTTTATCCCTCTGCAGTAAATGGCCTGACCCACATTGTTAATTAAAAAGAGCATCAATTTTCAGTGGGACAAAAGTGAATGTGGTTATGAAGGCTGACATTGATACCATAATTATTCTAATAAACGGCGCCCTCCAATAACCGGCGCACCTTTCAGCTGGAAAAAAATATAAACGGCGCCTCTAATAAACGGTGCGCCATTTATTTCAAAACTGTCTGGAAGTTATCGTGCACGTTAACTTGAATTTTTTAATGATTAACCCTTTAATGCTACACAGGGGTACTGGTATCATCATCATCACACCCTTATCCAGCCTGTGGCAGGGTTGAGTCTGTGGGTCCATTGAACATGCTATGACTGGGAACACCCCAGCCAGGCATATGGAACCTGAGGGAATATTGGCTGGTTGTCTGTGGGATGCCGGCCTACCCCACTGTTCCAACACCACATTTTACAACCAAAATATAAATTTTGGCAGGTAAATTATTGCTTTGTCGGTTTTAATATTGCATGGTGTCTGACCTATTGCACAATAACTATAATGCAATAAGGAATCAGGCTGATGCTTGAACAGAGGTACTGGTGTGCCCAGGGCTTTTCTTCCTCCTCTCTGTTCTGTGGGTGACCCTGGCGCAATGCGATTCACAGTATTTTCACATGAGAGGTTGAACTTTCTAATAAGTCACAGATGGGTGGTTAATTGCTTTTCATTATTCGAATAAGGATGGATGGGGTACTCCTGTACCCGTGTGTAGCAACTGTGTAAAGTTTAAATGGCCATACGAAGTGCAGGAAATGCCATATGCAGTGCATAAAAAGAGAAACATTCATTTGCTTTAACCACCACATTATCATCATCATCATCATCTCACCCTTCTCCCGCCTGAGGCAGGGTCGGGTCTGCGGGTTCTAATCCTCCACTCCCGCCTGTTGTCCACCAGGTCCCTCTCCACCCCACACACCTCCATGTCCGCCAGCACCACCTGCTCCCACGTTCGCTTTGGTCTCCCTCTACCTCTGGTGCCCCCAACCACCCGCAGTCCTACAATGGACCTAATTAGCTCCTCCTCTCCCCTCCTCATCACATGCCCATACCACCTCAACCGATTCTCTCTCATCTTTTCCGCAATGTACCCCACCCCCAAGCTACCTCTAACGTAATCATTTCTGACTCGGTCGGATCTAGACACCCCACGCATGTAGCGCAGCATTCGCATCTCGGCCACTTGCATTTGCCTTTCATGGTCCTTCCTAACTGCCCAGCACTCTGACCCATACAGCATAGCAGGCCTGACAACGGTTTTGTAAACCTTGCCCTTCAACTTTATTGGGATCCGACGATCACACAGGACCCCACTTGCCTGTCTCCATTTCAGCCACCCTGCATTAATCCTACGGGTCACATCAGAATCTATTTCCCCATTGCCCTGGAAAACTGATCCCAGATAGCGAAACTCTTGCACCACTGGAATCTCCTCTCCCCCACAGCGAATTTCACCTCCTTGCCCCTGGCCGCTAAAATTGAAAGCTAGGTACTCAGTTTTCTTCATGTTCACCTTAAGGCCCCCTTCTTCCATTGCTTCTTTCATGTCTTGTAGGCCCTTTTGTGCATCTTCCTTGGACTCCTCAAGCCTTCCCACATCATCTGCAAATACCAGGCACTGGGGGGCCCACTCCCCTATTCCCGTCAGTAGCTCATCCATTACTAGGGTAAATAGGTATGGGCTAAGAGCTGACCCTTGATGCACACCAACCTCCACTTTGAAGCTTGCAGTGTTTCCCCATGCTGTTCTCACCCTAGTGATAGAACCATCATACATATCCTGCACTATCCTACTATGGCCCTCATCCACGCCTTTCTTTCTTAAAACACCCCATACTAACTGTCTGGGAACAATATCATATGCCTTCTCCAGGTCAACGAATATTGCATGAAGGTCCTTCCTTGCTGCTCTATGCTTCTCAATCATCTGTCGGAGAATGAAGATTGGCTCCATTGTGGACCTACCTGGCATAAACCCAAACTGATTTCCCCGGACACTAGTTAAGTCCCGGAGGCGACGTTCTATGACTCGCTCCCACAGCTTCATAGAATGGCTCATCAGCTTTATGCCCCTATAGTTTCCACAGTCCTGGGCGTCACCTTTGCCTTTGAACAGTGGTACTATCCAACTCTCTCACCATGCAGAAGGCATCCTGTCCCCCTTTGCTAACTTATTGAAGAGCTTCCCTAGCCATGTAATTCCCGTGGGGCCCAAGGTGTGCCAGACATCCATGGGGATCTTATCAGGACCTACTGCTTTCTGACCTTTCATCTTCTGAAGGGCTCTGACTATTTCTGCCTCACTCACCCTGTCCACAGCTTGTGGTGTGAGTGGGGTTCTGCCTGTGGCCAATGCACCACAGTCTGCATTTAAGAGACTGTGGTAGTATTCCTCCCACCTTTTGATCACCTCTGCTGGTTGAAAAAGGACCCTACCCTTGGTATCCTTTACCATTATGGCCCTGGTAACATCCTTACTAGTCCTATCCCTGGTCCTGGCCAGTCTAAAGACTGCATTCTCTCCTTCCCTTGTCCCCAACTTTTCATATAGAGCCTCATACTTCTGGTACTTGGCCAGGGCAATGGTCCTCCTGGCGTTCTTCCTTGCCTGAACATAGTCTCTCTTATAAACCTGATCCCCTACCTCTCTCCACCTATGGAAAGCCTCCTTCTTTAGTTTGATGGCAGCTTCCACCTCCTCATTCCACCACCAAGTCTGCCTGCCTTGGTAAGTGCCTCCTATTCTACCTACACGTAACAGAGCCTCCCCACATCTCCTAATTTTCCTAACAACCCTGTCCCACATAGCATTAGCTGATCCATCCCAATCCCAGTCAACCTGGTTGAGAACCTCCTGCCTGAATTCATCTGCTTTGGTAGGCAACTTCCACCACCTGATAACTGATTCTCCTTTCCATGTATGATTCCTGACTGCCCCCTTAACTAGGACTTCTGTCATGAGCAGCTTATGGCCACTTTCCTTCTGGAAATCCTCACTGGGTAGTGCCCAGCAATCCTTGATCTCAGTCCTGTGCTGTTCCCTAACCATAAAAAAGTCTATTTGTGACATCCCCTGTGGTGATTTGTAAGTGATTAAGTGCTTCTCCCTCTTCTTGAACCATGTATTGGCTAATACAAGGCCATGTGCCCTTGCTGTCTCTAGGACCTTCTGCCCCTCAGGATTTATCATCCCATAGCCTAATCCCCCATGTACTTCCTCATATCCCAGTCCATCCTTTCCAACATGGGCATTGAAGTCACCACCAATAATTAAGCGTTCATTTCCCATGCCCTGTCTAATTGTGTTGTTCACTGACTGTACTACCTCATCAAAGTCCCTCCAGAAATCTTCTTTAGTTGTTTCACCCAGGCCTGCTTGGGAGGCATATGCACTTATGAGGTGGAGCCCTATACCCTGCCACACAACTGTTACTAACATTATTCTACTACTAACCCTCTTGACTGAAGTGATCCCCTGGTGCAATTCCCTACTTAACATGATGCCCACCCCATTTCACCCCTCTTCACTACCCGTGTATACGAGTTTGTATCCCTCCCCCATTATCCTTGATCGATTTCCCTTCCACTTTATTTCCTGCAGGAAAGCTATGCTAATGTGTCTGTGCTTAAGGGTGTTAACTAGTTCCCCTGTTTTCCCTGAGAGGGTCCCCACATTCCAAGTCCCTAACCGTAACTTAACCCCTTTGTTTTGTGTGACGCTTCTGACTGGGGGCACCCCAGTCAGCCGTCTAGAACCCGCAGCGATAGTGACAGGGATACCTGTGGGGGTGCCGTCCTACCCCACAGGAGACACTCGATATCGTAGTCATTGCCATGTGAGCCGAGGTCTCCCACTCACACGACGCCTCACTGGGTCACCCTTCACCTGAAACGTTACATGCAGTCCGAGGACTGCATATCAAAAAACAAATGGCAAATAACCAGACAGACCAATATTCAATAGATCAAAATACACACCTCCATTACCCTCCCAAAAAGGAAGCCAATAGAGATGTTAAACAAAAAAAAACTAACTTTCACTTAAATACTAATATACTAAAATTTTACATTAATAAGTAAAAAAATTAAGTAAAATAAATTTAAACATAAGTAAAATAAATTAAGTAAAATAAATTTAAATATAAGTAAAATAAATAAGTAAAATAAATTTAAATATAAGTAAAATAAATTTAAATTTTGCTGTGGGGATTGGCTACTAACCACCATGCAGCCAGGCGTCTGTCAATACAGATGGCACCTGTGCTGCACCATACAACAATGAGGTCAGAAAACGCTGTGCAAGGTTAGGCCTAAACGCCCACCTCACACCCAGCTGCTCACCTCTATTCCAGCAACCAAAATCCACAGCCCTACCTTGTCCTGGTATATTTCACTATTCCCCTTGAAAAAGGCGGTTTTTTTTTTTATTTATGATTATATTTCCGGGATCCGGAAAGATAGCCAAAAATCCGCAGAGCACAGAGTCACGCACGCACAAGCACATACGCCACCTAGTGGTCTCCTCTTTAACCACCACATTAAAATTGGTAAAATTGTTTATAATGATGTTTTTCTGTTTCTGAGCATTGCAAGGAATAAACATGGTGTAAACATCGATGCAATAATTTGCTGGCAAGTGCTTACACACATTTTCACTACCCATGTAAATGCTTGCACAAGTTATCATTGGTAGTACTTGCACATGTTGTTTGCTCGTGTAAACTAAGCTTTAGTGCAGATATTGTTGAAAGAAAAGTTTCAAAGAGAAAGTATTCTTTAGCATTTAAATTTTTGGGAATTTCTGCAGCTGAGAATGATGGTAATTGTCCTGTGGCTAAACCTCTACAGTTATCTGAATCTAGGGTAAGGATGTAAGTTTTAAATGAACCATTGATTATTTTTCTCAATTTCATTTTGCCAATAAATTCAGATTCGAGAGTGGCATAATTTCAGGGTTACATCTAGCTCCTAATATCACAGAACCATCTTCTTTCATTTCTGTGTCTAGGACATCAGGTGATGAGTACTTTTCAGAGCATAGCCTTCTTAGAAAATTATGCAGTGCACAGCAAGTTAGCACTACAGTGTCAATATTGCTGACATCCAAATTAATGGCAGTTTGAAATATTCGAAAACGAGATGACATTATTCCAAATGCGTTTTCAACAACATGTCTAGCTCTAGACAGCGATAATTAAAAATTTTGGTGTCATGGTTCAAGATACTTCTGGGGTTAGGTTTTAGAAAATCAGAGCACAGCCCAAAAGCTTCATCACCAATAAAAACGTAGGGAAGTACTGTATTACTATTTGAAACTTGCTGTGCTTTAGGAATTTTGAGGCTACCTCTTGTCAATAACTCATAAAACTTAGTGTTCCCAATGATCCCTCCATCTGACACCCAGCCATTTGTCCCTACATCACAGTATATAAATTCATAATTTTCATTGACAATTGCCATGAGTACAATGCTGTGGGTGTTTTTGTAATTAAAGTAATAAGATCCACTATTTGCTGGTGGCACAATTCTCACATGTTTCCCATCCACTGCACCAAGGCAGTGAGGAAACTGCCACTTTGTGTAGTATTCATCAGCTATGCCTGTCCATTCTTTTTCTGTTGTTGGAAACTGAAAAGAAAATGGTTATTTTTGCTTTCATTTGTTTAGATACATGACAAACAACAGTTTTTAGTTTAAGATCAGTCAGAAATAGAACCAACACATTCAAATCCTCCAACACCACAAGAGGGAAGATCAGAAACTGCAAATGAATCTGTGTTGATGTGTGACACATCACCAGCATCAAGCAGTAGACGATCTTCAACCAGAAGGAAGAGGAATCGATCTAAAAACAGCAGTGACCCAGCTACAGAAGTCCTTCAATTAGCTGGAGAGAAGCTGAAAGCCATTCATAGGGAAGATGAATTTGATGCATTTGGAAAATATGTAGCACATAAATTACGTGGCCTGAAAGGGAACCAAAATGTCTTTGCCCAAAAACTGATCAATGATGTGATTTTTCATGGGGAATTGGAATCACTAACAAAAGAGTTAAAATCTTCCAATGCTATAATAATTCTGAAGGGCAATTTGTACTACAACAAGATATTCCTTATGATCAGGCAAATGTCCTCAATAGCACAATGGGTTGGTTGGCTGCACCCTAGTTATAATTTTTATAAATGTTATTTAATATGTTAAGCTTTATTCAAATAAAACTTTTCAAAAAAAAATTCCATTTGTTTTATTTACTTGCCTTTAAATATTCATTTTTCAGAACGTTGTATATAGCTTCATGGGTTTCTGGTATGATGCTGCTCAAAGCTTGTTTGGAAATGATGGTAGTATATTCGAGATCCTTGTAGCTCCTACCAGTAGCAAAAAACCTTAATGTTGCTGTGAGTCTCTCATGGGGGCTGATAGCCATCCTCATAGCAGTGTCTTGCTGTTCTATTATTGGAGTCACCAGTGTTAACAATTTACAGTATGTGTCTACATCTATGCGCAAATAATTGCACCAATCTTGTGGTTCCTGTTGTAGTTCTCGTGAATGACGGGCAGACTTTCTTTTTTTCAATTTTTGGGCACATAGTGTGGGTATTGTCAGTAGCAGTCCTTCCTCCGTGGTGGCATAAGAACGACTGAGTAAAAGTTTGAGCAAAAGTTTGAGTGAAAGTTTGAGCTGTGTAGCCACATGATTTTGTCAGTCAAGTCGGTCAGTCTTTGCAGTTCATGCAAGACTGATGACAAAACGTTACGTGTGTACCAGGCTTTAAGGCCCCCATACACGTTCAGTTTTATCGTCAGTTTTGCCACTCCAAAAGATCTTCAGTTCAAAAATTTCAATTGAAAATTCGATGAGATTTCCCCACAAACGTAGCGATCTAACTACAGTTCGAATTGAACAGTTAGAACTGAAGATAAAACTGAACGTGTATGGGGGCCTTTACTGTCATCAGTTCTTCCTTTAAATATCTCATTCGTCTGAACTTTTTGCATTGACGTTTACCAATGTTTATCAATTCTACATAATTAGTTCATCTTTCGCTGTAGTACAAAAATATGTACTATCTATGTTATCTGGAAAGAAACCTTTAAAAATAGCACTAAAATAATTCCAAGAATGACAACGTGTGACAAATTGCCTCATCATAATCATCTTCATCATCATACCCTCATCTCGCGTGTGGCTTGGTGCGGTCTATAGGGTCTACCCCACCACTCCCGTCTATCTCCCGCCAGGTCGCCGTCCACCCCACACATTTTCATATCCTTACTGACAACCTCCTCCGACGTCCGCTGTGGTCTCCCCTGCTCAGGGTGCTTCCGATCACCGCATTCCAGATATGGACCTAACGAGCTCCTCCACTCTTCTTCTCATTACGTGTATATACCACCATATCCTATTCTCCTTCATATTTTCGGCGATGCACACTACCCCAAGGCCACATCTAATATACAGTACTCATTCTTAATGTTATCAGTTCTCGACACCCCACTCTTGTACCGCAGCCTTCGCATCTCGGCTACACGAAGTTGCTCTTACTGCCAAACACTCTGATCCACATGGCATAGCTGGCCTAACAACTGCCCGGTTAAACTTCCCTTTCATCTGTATTGGGACCCTCCTATCACACAGGGCTCCGCTTGCCTGTCTCCACTAAAACCAGCCCCCATTGATTCAATGTGTCACAAGAGAGTCTATCTCCCCATTACTTTGGAACGTTGCCTCTAACGGCTTTACCTCTTGCACCTTTCTCACCGTTTCGCACTCAAAAAGTACGTCACCGTGGCAACATGCCACTCTTGCTACATCTGAAGCATTACTTCAGCTGGTGAATGCACTATACATCATTTTTAAGAGTAATCTTCTATTCACCTTCTATTCCGTCCTTTCCCGCACAGCGTAGTCTCACAATACTCCATAGTGGTGTGAATATAACACATAGTGGTGTGAATAAAATGATGTTCCACTGCGCATTGCAGTTTTACACCTGTACTGTACCGCATTTTGTGGGTTTCTTTCAGCCTTTGACATTCTATACTCTCTTTTTCCCTACAGGAGATATTGTGCTGGATGAAACCCTGTTGCAATGCGGGGTTATTCAGCACATATGAACACCTGGCAGCAGCGATTTCTCCCAGTGGGCGGCTTTTCCATCCTTCTATGGAATGGGTGTGGACATAAGCAGACGGCTAGTGCCTGCAGTGGACAGACTCAACTGCTGCCATTAGACGTCTCCATGCGACTGAGCATCCCCACCACCGTGTGCTGCCTCTATCTTCCATCCTGGATGGATATGTCCTTACCAGACCTCTACCGCCTTGCTGCCCAGCTTCCCAGACCATTCCTCATTATGGGGAACTTTAATGCCCATACTCTCAAATGAGGCTCTGATAGCACAAACCCCCAAGGGCACCTCTTGGAATAATGGGTGTTCAACAATGGCCTCATTGTTCAAAGCAAGCTGTAGAGACGTCAAAATTTGATCACTTAGGTTGGCCCCAAATGCGCAGTGGGAGGTGACCAATTTGTGTGAAAGCGGTCAATTCCCCATCAGGATAGGTGGTGGCAATGGGGCATTCTGTCAAAAAAAAAACACCTACATTGTGGTATGTGCTCTGTATCCCCCTTTATCTACTACATGATTTTGATGGGTCACCTCACTGACACGGTGGTGGAGCTACCCTGGTAACCGTCCTCCACAGCCCCTAGAACCCCCATGAGAACGGGTGCCACGGTGTCAGAAGACTCTCATGGCAATTAGGGCACACATGTATGCCCATTGTATCTTCCAGTCCCAGCCCACCATAGGTAACCTTATCGTCTATTTTCAAGCCCGGGCAATCTCTGGTGCCAAAAACACATCTTGAAACCAATACATATCAGATCTTACCCATCACAAGCCTTCCAAAGTAATCTGGGATAAATTCAGGAAAATTACTTACGATAATTTTGGGTCTGGTCTCCTTAGTACGTTTGCCTGAGTCTCCAGTTCCTATCACTTCTTTGGTGATAGTGTTGAGGGGCATAACGTTTCCGCCTTTGAGCTGGGGACAGCTCTAGCAAGGGCTATTGACGTGGTCTCCAGTCCTGATAGCATCCATTAACAATTGCTGTGTCATCCACAAGAGAAAGGTGTACCTATTGGAGGATTTTATTTCTATTTTGCAGCGTCATTATGCCCTTGCAGACTAGCGGGAGGTTGACCATAACCCCACTCTCAAACGTAGGAAGGATAGCACCCTACCAACCAATTACACAGGCCTGCAAAAAAAAAATACTTTTTAAAAATTGTTTTACTTTTGATAACTGATTTTTATATTATTATGTGTGCTGATTCCAAAAATGCAATTCATTTCTTTCAATCACATAAGGTTTTCTCTCAAAACATTTTCATAGTTTGGAAGAAATAAAGGAAACTGCAGTATTTTGATGTTTCGATTTTCATTTTATCACTCCACAAATTCATACTTTACATTTATGTTATAGGTCTAGTAATGATTGAATACATAATGATTAAATTTTCCTCCTGGAGTTACTTGAGATCACTTTTTAACCCTTACGCCAATACCCAGAAAGTTCCACATTTTTCAATAACAAGGGTACCCATATAGAATGAAATGGAATTGAGGCACACACACGTTTTGACATGCAGGTATTTCTGAAGCTATCATATTTCTTGATGCATGACGGCCCATGGATGGTCTTTATCTATTGTTTTATTATAATCTTTCAACCATAGGCAGCCAGCCTTTCGATGCATTCATGCATCGAAAGCTGTTTCAGCTGTTCAGCATTTTCATGCATTTGCTGTCCCACACAACAGTAATCTTATGCTTTATCATCATATCCTTATCCCACCTGTGGCAGGGGTGGGCCAGTGGGTTCCAGACAGTGGTGGATCCAGGAGAGGGAGGAATGCAGCAATTTCTCCCCCCTCAGTGCCTCAATGGGGCACATATTTCAACTGATGCATGATTCACCTTTGTATCTGATGAGGCATTTTCACACTGCTATCCCCATTTCTATACTGCTAGTTCAACAGTTGCAGTGCAGTCCACAGTTGGCTAAACCACTGAAGAGAGGGCACTACCTGAGGGGCAATAGAGCACCTGTTGAATTGCTAGCTAGATTTGTAACAATGGATTCTGAATATTTAAAAATATTTGGAGTGCACTTATTTGAAGTGCTTCCCCCGATCCACCCTTACCACTACGACCTACCTCCAAACTAATCTCAAGTTTGTTTTGGCTTTCCCCCATGCTTCTTCTTTCCTCTTCACATTACATGACCATACCACACGCTTCCATTCATCATCATACCCTTTCCCTGCCTGTGGCTGGGTCATATCTGAGTTGCATCTCTCCACTCCCAATTATCTCCCACCAGGTCCCCATCCACCCGACACACCACCATTTCCTTATATACAACCTCCACCAACCAGTGCAATAGTGTTTTGTCTGATCTGCCCTACACCAGCTGCCTAGACAGTGACAAATGCCTCTTTCCAGAGGCGGATCCAAAGGGGGGAGCAATGCAGCAATTGCTACCCCTCAGCGCCTCAATGGGGTGCAACTGATGAGGCATTTTTACATTGCTCTCCACATTTCTAGACTGCAAGTCCAACAGTTGCAATCAAATCTGTAGTTGGCGGAACCACTGGAGATAGGACATTGTGTAAGGGGCAGCAGATGACCTATTGTACTTGCTAGCTAGATTTATTGTAAGGGATTCTGAATATTTAAAAATACTGTATTTGTGGTGCACTTTTTTGAAGTGCTCCCCCTTGATCTGCTGCAGGATCCACCACTGCCCCTTTCCGTTATGAATGGCCAACAACCCTATCATCCTTCAGCCACCTACTTCAAGGGCCAAACTATCCTGTTATGGCTTATACGTATTCTTCCTGAGTTTACCACCACACCCCCTGAATGTTTTCGAATTATTCACATTGGTTTGGAAAGACTGAGGCCAGGTTTAGTTTCTATTGCAGGAGTATGCGTTTGTCCTTTTCAAGGAAAAGTTAAGGCAGAAGTGCACTTTTCATGGGATACGAAATCCTGAAATGGCGACATCGTCACGTTGGTGAAATTCCTTCAAGTCAGTGAATAACATTACCCCCGATGAAGAAAAATCCTAATGCTGAAAAATCCAATCGTTCATGTGACTAAGTGTTTAGCTGGTTTCATTTAATTAACCCAGATAACACTCACATCCTTCTGGAAGGATGGTTGTCATCTTTTGCATTTTGAATTTTAAAAGTTGGTTATGTGGGTCCTTGTTAGATGACACTGGTGTTAACATAGTGTTTAGATCTGGAAGTGTAAGTGAGCAGTTTGTTTATTGGCTAATCAAGAATTTAGGGGATAAATTCTGAACAAATTTTCAAGAAGCATTTAGCCATGAGCATTGATGATTATTTTGATATAGATGGGTAAGTATAAATAGGTTTTATCAACCTTAAGTGAATGAGATTTGTTGACTTCGGTTTATTGATTTCATCTGAGGTTTTACTAATCATTTTTTGAGTATCTTGTAATTACCACATTGGATATTATTGATGATCCTTCTGGAAGGATGTCAGTCCTGACACAGTCCAAATTTCATTAACAAATTTTTATTGGTGGTTTGTTGTTTTGAAACAGTCATTCTATTATTAGTCATTCTACTATTTTGCTACAGAAATTTTGGAAACAAATAAAAGAGTTTTGCAATCTAAGGGTCGACCATCAAAAATTGCAAAAGTTGATAGCAGGTAAGCACTTTGACAATTCCATGACTAACGATTTATTTATCATATGACAAATTGTAGATAATATTTTTCATTACTAATAATATTGCAATTATTTATAGGTATGATAAACTGGAACACTATGTGGAAGATCTGGATGTTGATAAAGTTACCCAGAAGAAAAAGCAATTACATTCAGGAAATGTGGAAAAAATAGCAACAACCAAGTGTCTAAAATGTGATGTTGCCTTACATGTTTCTTGTTTTTATGCATTTCATACTCAGTAATAAATAGCTTTGTCTAGAAATTAAATTCTCAGTACCTTGATCATTTTCAAATTCTTCTAACAAAATCAAATTCATTTTCCCTTCCAAATTCCTAGTGACTATAGCCAAGCCTGGCATACTTCTAGAAGGATGGCATACTGTGCTGTCATGAAAAATGATATGCCAAAAATATGAGGGAACCAAAAATAAAGAAATTTTCAAATTTTCATAATTGAGTCTTATCTTGGTTGCTGGGTTACTTTCATGGTTTGGGGAATAAGCCTAGAAGCCATAACAGGACCAACCCTTAGGAGGCTGCTCACAGGAGATGAGGAGGTAGGTGTAGGGGACGTAGGAATGGAAAATTTGCAGCATTCAACGTTCTTTACCAACCACCCATGTAGATACTAACGGGGGCTTGTGCTGCTTTACTTCAGTGATTTCACGTGTACTGGTGCACCCAATGCAACGTGATGGCAATACCAACGCAACTTGGCCACAATACGAACACAACTTGGCCACAATACCAACACAACTTGGACACAATACCAACATAACGTGGCCACAATAAGTGCTTCTACTTCTGCCTTAGGAGTAGATTTGTTTGACTTCATGATTCTCTTTTGAGTATGTAATCTCCATATTATGTAGCTTAGATTTCATTATTGATGTTTTCATTATGAATGCTATTTAATATTATTCCCATAGCAACTCCTAACCCCTTTCCCGCCTATGGCAGGGTCGGGTACCCATCTTGTCCCTCTGAAAGGACACAAGGGCGATATATTAGTCATAGTTTTTCTGCAGCCGGTTGCCAGTCAAAGCTGTACCCTTATGCTTATTTATCATTGGTCTAGTGTTCGTTGGGGAATTCTACCGACGCCAAGGGGCGAGCTCCTACACCTGGAAATTTTGCCTCATCTACCCGTTGCATAGTAGAGAGGGTTCTTTTACGTGCAAGTCACATCATACACCAACATGGGACCTTGGTTTTACTTCTCATCCGAAAGAAGGCACACTCGCAGCCTCAATAAACTGATCCTGGAATCAAGTGCGCTACCAGCATAAAACAACTCCTAACCTTTTCCCCATCTACGGCAGGAAAGCATACCCATCTTGTGGACATAAGGCCAATATATTAGGGATTTTCCACAGCCAGTGGGACCAAAGCCACTTCTCCATTGCTTATTTATTGTCTGACGACTGTTCTTTAAGGAATTCCACTGACACACAGTGGGGCAGGAGATCACAAAACTGGCAGAAATTAAAAAACTGAAAGTGTCTAAGAGATAAAATCAGGGATTGTACCATGCCCTGGATCCCCTCCTGCACCAAGCTGGAGCAGATTTACAGGTGTCTGCACAGGTCTGATTGCAGTTATTTTCAGTCCAAAAAGTGTCGTAATTTACGTTGCTATTGGTGGTGGTTTGTGTTTTAGGGCCCATCGACTTCAATGGTCATTAGAGCCCAGAAAGACAGTCATTGCAGCAGAGGTGTAAATGGCCACCCCACCACGATGACAATAAATAAGGGAAAAAGCCCACTAAAAGTAATAAAAAATAAAAGGGCAGTAGCAAAATAAATAACAAAGAATAAATACAGACAAAAGCCAAAAACCGACATAAAGCTAAAATGAGCAAAAGCCAAAACAGACACAGAAATAAAAAAAGACAACAGCCAAAACCGATACAGAAATAAAAGGTAAAAGCCAAAATGACACAAAAAGAAAAGGCAAAACTGTGCACACCCTGGACGATGGCATGTCTGCCATAAAGGGTGTGCAACAGCTGAAGGGAGGATAGGAAGCCAGTCACAACCACAAAGTGTTTGTGATTCAAACATTGGATGAGTTCCAATGCCCTGTGCAGAGCTGTAAGCTCTGCTGCTAAGACACTGGTGACGCCTGGAAGGCGGCCCCCAATGAGATGCCATACAGAGGTGCCATACTTCGACCCATCCATGTAAACAAAAACATGGCCTCCAATAGGTCAGATAGAGGCGTCCAAACTCTTGTTGGTACACTGACATATCGGTACAGGTTTTGGAGACTGGCTCTGGCAATGTCCAGGGCGGCACAGAGGCCGGCAGAACAGGCTGCACTCTAGGCAGTCATCTACATCATTTATGCCTCTAGCTTCAAAAATCGAAAAAATTTTCTATAGGGGAGGGGGTCTTCATCTTCATGTATGAAGCTATATTGAACTCTTGCCAAATTAATATTTCAGTGCAAGGAAGTTATATAAATAAGCTTCAAAGAAGGGTGGGGTGAAATGTTGTATTTTCACACCTGTATTTGGAAATGCATTTTGTTAATAATGTTTCAAGCAATATCAAACCTGATTTCTTGCTTGCTTGCTTGCTGATTTCTTGCTTGATTCATTTCAGTTTATTTCTTCTGCCCGTTTTTGCCTCTTTTCAAAGTGCAGAATGTTACCTAAGAACAATTTTACCCTTATCTTGCATCACCAGACCTTGCATTTTCTAGATTTTCTCTTCTGGACTTCGCTACCTTCCTGCTTTTGGCATATAGACACGTGCTGGAGAGGTTGTTTATTCCATTGTGTGGGTTTATTTACAAAAATCGCAATTCAATTTGGTAGAATGCTCGATTTACTGTGCCAGTGATTCCAGGTTCGATACTGGTTCGAGGTGGGTTGGCTTCTTTCACATGAGCAAAATGCCCCAAATCATTGAATCATTTGCTGGTGCTTTAAAACCCTTCAACAACGATGGTCATTAGAGCCCTGTCCAATGCATAGTTCTCTTGCAGTCTACACAGACACTACACTTTTACGACGATATAGGTATTATCATTATCAAGCGTTCCAAAGCGGTCAACCATGTTAGTACTACCTGGCGTTGCTTTGAATAATTGCAGTGATTCCAGTGTGTCCAATGCATTAACCCACACGAAAAACCCTGAGTGTTCTTTCCTTCAGATGAGAGGTAAAACGAAGGTCTCGCGTGGTGTACAAGTAAAGGTAAAGGAGAATCAAAACAAACTTGGGACTAGTTTGGAGCTAGGCCGGGATGGAGAGCTAGAACCAAGGGTGGATCAGAAAGAAAAACTTCAAAATGTGTGCCCCAAATATTTTTAAATATTCAGAATCCCTTGGTACACATCTAGATAGCAATTATAATAGGTCCTCTGTTGTTGTTGTTGTAGTTGTTTGTGTTTTAGGGCCCATCGACTACAAAGGTGATTAGGGCCCAGAAAGACAATCACCATGTGGGGGGGGGGGGGTGTAAAAGGCCAACCCACCATGATGATAATAAATAAGGGCAAACGCCCACTAAGGGTAAAAATAGTAAAAGGCAAAAGCCACAAAAATAACCGGAAGTAAATAAAGCTGAACAGGCAAAAGCCTAAACAGACACAAATAAAGGCAAAAACCAAAACACATACATAAAAAAACGGCAAAGGCCTAAACAGACACTAACATAGAAGGGCAAAGCCAAAACCGACACAAAAAATGGAAAAGGCATAAGCTAAAAAGAAGAATAAAAGGAAAGGATGGAAATAAGAAAAATAGTGCCCAGATTAAATGTTGTGAAAAAGGCCAGCCTATATCACAAAAACAAGCGAGCTCTCCACCCCCTTGGGGTTATCCCCAAGTGATGTGGAGAGCTCTTGATTGACTCTAAGTCGACATCTAAGTTCATAGTATCTCTCACAGTGGCTAAATATGTGTGCCACTGTGAAAGGCTCCCCACAGGAGTCACACCACGGTTCATCCTCACCCCATAGTATGTAGAAGTCGGTGAGGAATGTTTGACTGATTCACAGCCAAGCAAGCAAAACCTTCTCCTTCCTCGATTGGTGGCACGATGACACCCAGTGCACTGGAGTGTCCTTCAGTGTGTGGAGTTTGTTGGTGGTATCAAAAAACCACTGGGACCGCCATTGTTCATGGACGGCCCGCCACACCATCGGGAGAGCGTCAGAGGAGGGGACAGCTGTGTCAGGTACATCCAGCAAAAGCCAAAAAATACATAATAATAAAAGCGGCAAAAGCCAAAACGGACAGAACAATAATAGTTTCAAAAGGTGAAACAGACATTACAATAAATGTGGCAAAAGCCAAAACCAGCATAGAAATAAAAAAGCAAAAGCCAAAATACTTCAACAATAAATTCACAGATGTCCAAAATCAAACCGTGTATAATTCAAATTTTGTGAAAGAGGCCAGCCTATTTCACAAATACAAGAGAGGTCTCCACTGCCTGGGGGTTATCCCCAAGTGATGTGGAGAGCTGCAGACTGACTCCCAGTCGCCATCTGAGTTCTCAGTATCTGTCACAGTGACTAAAGATGTGTGCCACTGTGAGAGGATCCCAACAGAAGTCACACCATGGTTGGTTCTTACCCCATGGAATGTAGTAGTGGGTGAGGAAGGTGTGACCGATCCAAAGCCGAGTAAGCACAACCTCCTCCCCCCCATGACTGGCGGCTAGAGGACACCCAGTGCTCTGGAGTGTCCGTCAGTGTGCGGAGTTTGTTGGTGGTCTCCGCAAACCACTGGGACCGTCATTAATCCTGGACGACCTGCCACACCATCGGGAGAGCATTGGAGGAGGGGACAGCAGTGTTCGGTATATCTGGCAAGTGGGCCACCTGATGGGCATGGGCATCCGCCCTCTCATTGCCCATGATGCCAACATGCCCTGGGACCCACATAAACAACACTGTCTTGCCCTGCTTATGAATCACAAGCAGCAATCTGTGCACACCGTGGACGATTGCATGTCTGCCATATAGGGTGTGCAACAGCTGAAGGGAGGATAGGGAGTCAGTCCAAACAACAAACTGTCTTTCGTTCAGTACTTGGATGAGTTCCAGTGCCCTGTGCAGAGCTCTGAGTTCACAGTTAAGACACTGGCGACACCTGGCCCGTTTTGAGATGACCAGTTGTAAAAACTGACCAACCCACCGAGGAGCCATCCTTCGACCCATCCGTGTAAATAAAAACATGGCCACGATAGGTCCAAGCGAGGCGTCCAAACTCTTGTTGGTACACTGACCTATTGGTGCCGGTTTTGGGTAAGGCTGCAAGCATTAAATCTAAACTTGGCTCTGGCACTGTCCAGGGTGGCACACAGGCCGGCAGTACAGGCTGCACCCTTGGCAGAGTCACACCCAGGCCAGTAAGACCATCCATCCACCGCACACCGAATGGAGGGGAACCCCTGGGCGGCGGTTGAATGGCCGTCTCATAGTGTTACTAAAGACGGCTGGGTGTGTAGGGTGCTGCGACTGACCTTTCAGCCACAAAATGTATGCCGCTGCCAAGTACTGCTGCCAGACAGCCAGTGGTGGTTCACCACTCTCAGCATAAAGGCTGAGTACTGGACTTGTGCGGAACGCCCCAACAGACAACTGGATGCCAGCGTGATGAACACTGTCCAGCATCTAGAGAGTAGACAAAGCGGCCATGCGATAAACTCCTCAGCCATAATCTAGACGTGATCGAACGAGTGATCTATATAGCCAAAGCATCACCGTTCAATCTGCCCCAAAACCAGTTCCCTGCAGGCACCCCAGAATATTCAGCGAGCGAAGGCACTTAGCCTTCAGCTTCTTCAAGTGTGGGACCCATGTCAGATGGCTGTCAAAATGGAGACCAAGAAACCGGGCCGCCTCTACAACTGGGAGGAGGCGGCCATTCAGGGTAAGCTGAGGCTCAGGGTGAAGCCCTCGCTTATGACAGACGTGCACGACCATTGTTTTGTCAGGGGAGAACTTATAGCCACGTGAAGTGACAAACTCGATGGCACTATTGAGTACCAGTTGCAGCTGACGCTCAATGCTGTGCATCGTGGCAGCCCGGTACCTGACAGAGAAGTCGTCCACGAATACGGACGACTGTACCGGGTGGTGAATAGAAGATGGTAGGCCATTCACTGCAACAGCAAAGAGCGTCACACTCAAGACGCTACCCTGTGGGACACCATTCTCCTGCAGGAAGGCCGAGGAGTAGATGTTAAACACACGCACTCTGAAGGTCCATTAGGACAAAAAGCTATGGAGGAAGAGGGGCTGATTACCCCTCAGCACCCACCGGTGCAAGGTCTCCAGTATACAATGGCGCCATGTGGTATCATATACCTTCTCCACATCAAAGAAGACAGCCACTAAGTGCTGCCTGTGGAGAAAGGCCTCACGTACTGCAGTCTCCAGTGAGATCAGATGATCTACTGGAGACCTGCCAGCACAGAAGCCACATTGAGCATTAGCTAGAAGGTGGTGCCGATCCAGATACCACACTAGGCGTGAATTAACCATTCGTTCCATGGTTTTGCATAGACAGCTTGTCAATGAAATGCGTCTATAATTTGTTGGTTTTTGGAGTGGGATTATCGTAGCCTCTAACCAGCGTGCAGGGACTTCATGCTTTTGTCAAATGCAATTGAATACCTCAAGCAGGTATCTAACGCCATTTTCTGGTAGGTGTAATAGCATTTGATAGCGGATGCTATCTGGACCAGGAGGAGTATCCCTGGCTCTTGCTAGAGCTGCCCGCAGCTCCCAAGGGGTAAATGGATTATTATAACCCTCGGCCACACCACCAGTGAAGTTCAGTAAATGGCGTTCTGCAGCCTGCTTAAACTGCATAAATGGTGCCGTGTAGTGCTGGGAAATGAAGACGGCTGCAAACGTCCTTGCCAGTTCCTCAGCCACCTCACATGGCAGAAGGCAATGTCTCCCTTGTACAAGGAGACTGGAGCCAAATGATGGTAAATATCTCCCTTGGATCTTCCTCAGCTTTTTCCAGACTTTCTTGGAGGGCGTGTGACAGGTAAGGGAGGAGACGTACTGACTCCATGAAGAGCGTTTGGCCTCCATGATCACCCGTTGTGCATATGCCCGGGCTCGGAGATAGTCGATACAAATGAGATAGTCGGCAATCCTGAATCACACTCCGACAATCCTCCATCCACCATGGCACCCATGCTCGTGGTGGGTTACAGGAGATCTGGGGGATGGATGCCAATGCCGCCCCGACCACCACCTCTGTGAAGTGACTCACTAAGTCGTTGACCCCATCAAAATCACTCAGTGGGCAAAAGTAGATACGGCGGGCGAACTGGTGGGCATATAAATATGCGCCCCCACCGCCTGACCACCTGTCAGGTAACTAAGGGCGCACATACATGCATTTCTGGCCCTTGGCGAAGACCGGGTTTCCGCCTTGGCCTCCCGTTTTCCCTGGAAGCTGTGGCCAAAGTGAAGTATTGGAGACTATAGGCCGCAGCCTAAGCCCTCGATGGCTGTGAGCCAAGTCACAAGTGTGAAATGGCCCAGAGACATCGCAGGGCATGTGCCTCCTCAATCACCAGGATCCTGTTTTCCCAGGGGTACGGGTCTCCACGCATGGTCACGTGGGTAGGCGTCTTTTTATGTTCACCTCTGTGAGGAGCCTACACCAACCGCGAACATGTCAAACCACAACTGTCAATCCAGGTGAAGACAAGATGGTCGTGTGAATCCATGATGGTGGTTTCGTCCAGTCTACATCTCCAGAACGTCATGTTCTTATCCTACCCCAGACACATGGGGGATTTGGTCCACGGGAGCTATTTATTTCACTCCTTCCCTCAGCACACCCAGGGGCTGACTAAATCGCCATTCCCAAAACGCGCTGCAGGAGTTCCCCTATCGCCATTCCCAAAACGCGCTGCAGGAGTTCCCCTATCGCCATTCCCAAAACGCGCTGCAGGAGTTCCCCTATCGCCACCCGGGGACGCGCCAACGTAGCAGCCTCTGCTGCCTCTCAGACAGTGTCCTATCTCAGTGGTTTAGCACAGTGGTTCTCAAAGCGTGTTCCTTGAAACCACTTCAAGTGTTCCGCAAAAAAAAAAAAAAAAAAAAAAAAATCAAATTCACAACTAAAGGTGTTGGAGAAAATCGATACAATTTAAAATAATTTTTGGATAGGATTGCAATCAGCAAACGCAAATGACATAGTTGTTCGTTTTATAGTTAAATAAAGTGGTAGTAAGTACCAAAACGAATATGTTAGAAGTAGTTTGGGGGTGGGAGACATCGCCGAAAAGATGAGAGAGAATAGGTTGAGGTGGTATGGGCATGTGATGAGGAGGAGAGAGGAGGAACTTACTAGGCTCATTATGGGACTGCGGGTGGGAGCGGCGAGTTGCGTTGGACACACCAGTTCTCGTCTGATCACTGATGTTAAGCAACGCAAGCCCAGTTAGTACTGACATGAGTGGTCGCTCAGGAAAGCTGGGTACTGCTAATACCCAATAATCGTCGAACCAGGAGTAGACAGCACCAGGAGTAGAGGAAGATAAAAACGGACGTGGGAGCAGGTGGTGCAAAGGGACATGGAGGCATGCGGGGTGGAGGGGGACCTGGTGGTGGATAGGCGGGAGTGGAGGATTCGAACCTGCAGACCCGACCCCGCCTCGGGCGGGATAAGGGTGTGATGATGATGATGATGATGAAAGTGGTAGTAAGTACCAAGTGTAGAAAGGGTACAACCTGCTTTGAAGTTTATGTTGAATTGTAAGTGTTCTGTGAAGTAAAATGTCACAGTTTAGTGTTCCCTTTAGCACACTGAATTGGACAGGAACTGTTTGTTGGAATGACAGTATAGAAATGGGAATAGCAATGGGAAAATGCATCATCAGATGCAAAATTGAATAATGCATCAGATGAAAAATGTGCCCCATTGAGGCATGGAGGGGGAGGAATTGCTGCATTGCTCCTCCTGGATCTGTCTCTGGCTAGAACCCGCTGACTCGATCCTGCCACAGGCGGGATAAGGATATGATAATGGTAATTCCTAAGAGATTAATTTTGTGTGGGACACCAAATGCATGAAACAGGCATATATAAATATTCAGCACAATGGGTTTTGGGTTGCTAATGACTGGAAAGGCTATTTGCACAAAAGGTTGGCTGCCTATGGTTGAAAGATTTCAGTAGAGCAATGGGTAAAGACCATCTATGGGCCGTCATGCATCAAGAAATATGATTCCCCGTTTGTGCCCGGGGTAGAATAGGCACACTGCATACCTGCATGTCATAAGAGGCGACTAAAGGGGGTGACCTTTTCTGGCCCCTGACTGGACAACACCACTATCGTCTTTGCCCATGACTTGTGTTCTGGACATGACGATACCATCATTGTGGTTGTTCGTGTCCTATCTGTGTCAGTTACTTGATAACTGTCTGACTTGTTCGCGGTCGATGTAGGTTCCTTACTGAGGTGACCGTAAACAAACGCCTACCCGCGTGTTTGCCGTGCGTGGAGACCCGTGCCCCTGGGAAAAATGGATCCTGGTGGTTGAGGAGGCGCATGCCCTGCGATGTCTCTGAGCCACTTCACACTTGTGTTTTGGCTGACAGACATCGGGGACTAGGGTTGTGACTCACAGTCTCCAAAACATCACTTTGGCCACAGCTTCCAGGGAAAACGGGAGGCCAAGGCAGTAGCCCGGTCTTGGTCAATCGGCCGGGGGCGCATAAGTGGTTATGCCTCCTAGGGTTACTGTAAGCGGACCGGCAGTCAACCCCGATGCCAATGGTCCGGTACTCGGGGATTATGCCACCCTGACGGTATACTGCCCGAGCACCCTTGGCGACCCGAATGGGCGTCCCCTTGTTGGGCTCCGTGGTGGGTGAGGCCTGTGGGCAGCGAATTTCATAATTTAATCAAATTATGGCAACTCTTAAACCGAGGCTGAGGGCCTCATCAAATAACCCCGCTCCTTTGTCTTCTTCTTCTACTTTTCTTTCTAGGACTTGTTCTTGTGTTGAGCCTGTAGACAATGGCCTTGGTTCCACCCAACTGAGTGGGCCGACTGCCGCTAAGCCTGTGGAGACAAGTAGTGCTCCAAGCAAGAGGCCACGTTCCCCCAGTAAGCCGTCTGGACCCCGGAACGATTCTGTGCCTTCTTCTGCATCGGCACCTGCCCTAAACAAGAGGCAACGACCTCTCAGCCTTAAGGTGCACAGCTCCACCGCCGATGCAAAGCATGTACCTGCATCTAAGGAGGCCTTAGGTGCAGTTAAATCCCCTTCCACCCCTTCTTCCTATCATATCCGATTTATTTCCATATCTGGGGAGAATGGTGCAGCTTTGGGGAAGGCGTCGCCCTTCCTTATTGCCAAAGCCATTAAGGGCGTTGCTGGTGACGTGACTTCAGTCAAGAAGCTTCGCAATGGCACCTTGTTGGTGGAGGCATCTGCCCCTCACCAGATTGAGGCATTGCTTAAAAT
>JAAFCE010004287.1:15719623-15756842 GCA_013389805.1 Trigoniulus corallinus
CCTTCTTCTGCATCGGCACCTGCCCTAAACAAGAGGCAACGACCTCTCAGCCTTAAGGTGCACAGCTCCACCGCCGATGCAAAGCATGTACCTGCATCTAAGGAGGCCTTAGGTGCAGTTAAATCCCCTTCCACCCCTTCTTCCTATCATATCCGATTTATTTCCATATCTGGGGAGAATGGTGCAGCTTTGGGGAAGGCGTCGCCCTTCCTTATTGCCAAAGCCATTAAGGGCGTTGCTGGTGACGTGACTTCAGTCAAGAAGCTTCGCAATGGCACCTTGTTGGTGGAGGCATCTGCCCCTCACCAGATTGAGGCATTGCTTAAAATACAGAAACTCGGTGATTTCCCCATTGTGGTCGAACCCCATCGCACCCTTAACACCAGTAGAGGTGTGGTGCGGTGCCCCGATTTACGTGGGGAGTCAGAGGAGAACATAGTGGAGGAGCTCAAGGACCAGGGTGTGGTGGCTGTCCGCCGCACCTTGGTTCAAAGGGATGGGGAATCCCACCCCTTTGACACCTTGGTGCTGACCTTTGGTAGGCCCAAGTTGCCAGAATACATCAGGGCCGGCTACCTCCGCTTGCCAGTACGACCTTTCATTCCGAGCCCCCTTTGCTGCTTCAAGTGCCAAAGGGATGGTCATGGCAGGGAGACCATTCCCCCGAGCCTTGTAAGACTGCACCTTATTGCACCAACTGTAGGGAAACAACCCCGCCTCTTCTCGAGATTGCCCCACCTGGTTACAGGAACGTGCCATCCAGGAATTGCGTGTCAAGAAGGGTATCAGTTTTCAAGATGCGCGGCAGCTGCTAGCCTTGCCGGGAACGCCAAGTCGTGGCTTGTCCTATGCAGGTGCTGCAAAGGTGGCTGCTGTGTCATCTGTCTGCACCCAGACGGACATACTTCCACAACTCCCCCCACTCATCCGTTTTTTGCCCTCTCAGGCCTACAGGGTCCACGGGATACTGGTCTGTGCTAGCATTGGCTGCCAGACAGAACCCGATCCCATGCCAGAGGTTTCCTCTGGTTCCATCACTGCCTCTGGCCCAGCCTCCTTGGAGGCCACAGATGCCTCTCATCAAACAGAGGCATCTGCTTTGAGCAGCCCTCTTCCTCGCTCAGCCCAGCTGGCCCCCTCCATAGCGGTGGTGATGGGTGAGAGAGGAGGGAAGAAACCAGGGACACCTCCTGCCCCCGCAGTGGGGCACGTGTCTTTGGTTCGTCCACCCAAGCTCTTTGGCCAACAGCAGAAGGCACTGAGTGGCAGCATGCCCCAACTAGGACATGATGAGGATTCCTCCTTTCAGATGGAGGAGGAAGACCCAATTGTAGGCACCCCTCCCTTGTCTGCTGTAGGACGGAAAAAAGGGAGGAATAGAAATAAACCTCCAAAGCCCACCTAATGGTAACTCTCCTTCAATGGAACTGTCGAGGTTTTTCCCACAAGAGGGACGAGATCACAATGCTGATCTCACGGCACAACCCCATCTGCATCTCACTCCAGGAGATCCTCTGCTGTAGTGATTCCCCACCTTCGTTACGGGGCTACAAGATGTATGCAGACACCCAGCAGCAGGGAAACCACCCTGTGGGAGGGGTGGGAATCCTTATCCGGAATGGATGCATGCACACCCCAGTTACTTTGCAGACCCCTCTTCAAGCCGTAGCAGTTTCACTGCAACTGAATGTGCCCACCACTCTATGTTCCCTCTACCTGCCTCCTGGGATTGATATCCCATGGGAAGACCTTGACTCCCTCACAGCCCAGCTTCCCAGGCCCTTTCTGATTATGGGAGATTTTAATGCCCATAGCCCCCAATGGGGCTTGGACAGTCGCAACTTCCGAGGGCTCCTTGTGGAACAATGGGTGTCACACAATGGCCTCATTGTCCTCAACACTGGTGCCCCCACACATGTGATGACTGGTGGTCTTTCCTGTATCGACCTCTCCATCTGCTCTCCTGGGTTGGCGCCAGGTCTGCAATGGGAGGTTCTGTCTGACCCTGGGGGAAGGGACCACTTCCCCATCAGGATTAGCAGTGGAAGTGGGGCATTGCCCCAACAACCACCACGATGGTGTTTGCGTCGGGCGGACTGGGAAGAGTTTGCTCGTCGCATTCACTTTCGCCCACTGCGTGATTTTGATGGGGTTAATGATCTAGTGAGCCACTTCACAGAGGTGGTGATCAGGGCAGCATTGGCATCTGTCCCCCAGAGCTCCTGTAACCCTCCACGAGCACGGGTGCCATGGTGGACAGAGGACTGTCGGAGTGTGATTCGGGCCTGCAGAGGCTCACTTCGCCTCTTCCAGTCTCGTCCAACTGACGCCAATCGTGTCAACTACCTCATAGCCCGGGCATATGCACGACGGGTAATAAAGGAGGCCAAACGCTCCTCATGGAGTGAGTATGTCTCCTCGCTTACCCACCACACGCCATCCAAGAATGTCTGGGAAAAGCTGAGAAAAATCCAGGGAAGGTACTTACAATCCTGTGGCTCTGGTCTCCTTGTGCAAGGGAGACATTTACTTCTGCCTTGTGAGGTGGCTGAGAAGCTGGCAAGGACATTTGCAGCCATCTCCAGCTCCCAGCACTACACTGCAGCTTTCATCAAACAGAAAGAAGTGGCAGAACGCCTTCCAATTAACTTCTCTGGTGGTGTTGCTGAGGGGTATAACGACACATTTACCCCTTGGGAGCTGCCAGCAGCTCTTGCACTGGCCCGGGATACTGCCCCCGGTCCTGATAACATCCATTACCAATTGCTACGGCATCTACCTGAGAATGGTCTTTCCTACCTCCTTGAGGTTTTTAATTATATTTGGCAGCAACACGACATCCCTGTAGGCTGGCGGGAGGCTATCATCATTCCCCTCCCAAAACCTGGAAAGGATAGTACCTTACCCACGAATTACAGGCCCATATCTTTGACGAGCTGTCTGTGTAAAACCATGGAACGCATGGTTAACTGGCGCTTGGTGTGGTATCTGGAACGACACAACTTTCTCTCCAATGCCCAATGTGGCTTCCGTGCAGGCAGGTCTCCGGTGGATCATTTGATCTCACTGGAGACAGCAGTACGTGAGGCCTTTCTCCACTGACAGCACTTGGTGGCTATCTTCTTTGATGTGAAGAAGGCGTATGATACCACATGGCGCCATGGCATATTTGAGACCTTGCACCAGTGGGGGCTCAGGGGTAATTTGCTGCTCTTCCTCCATAGTTTTTTGTCCAACCGGACCTTCAGAGTGCATGTGGGTAACACCTACTCCTCCGCCTTTTTGCAGGAGAATGGTGTCCCACAGGGGAGCATCCTCAGGGTGACGCTCTTTGCTGTTGTGGTGAACGGTTTTCCCTCCTCCATTCACCCCCCGGTACAACCGTCACTATTTGTGGACGACTTTTCCATCTGGTACCGGGGTGCCACAATGCATGGCATTGAACATCAGCTGCAACTGGCACTCAATAGTGCCAATGAGTTCGCCACATCACGTGGCTATAAATTCTCCCCTGAGAAAACAACAGTCATGCACTTCTGTCGTAAGCGAGGGCTTCATCCTGAGCCTCAGCTTACCCTGAATGGGCACCTCCTCCCAGTTGTAGAGGCAGCCCGGTTTCTTGGTCTCCGTTTTGACAGCCGTCTGACATGGGTCCCACACTTGAAGGAGCTCAGGGCTAAGTGCCTTCGCTCCCTTAATATTCTGCTGTGCCTGAAGGGAACTGGTTTTGGGGCAGATCGAACGGTGATGCTTCGATTATACCGATCACTCGTTCGATCACGACTCGACTATGGCTGTAGTGTTTATGGCCTGGCCGCTCCATCTATTCTCTGGATGCTGGACAGTGTTCATCATGCTGGCATCCGGTTGTCCATTGGGGCTTTCCGCACAAGCCCTGTGCTCAGCCTTTATGCTGAATCCGGTGAGCCGTCACTGACTGTAAGGCGGCAGTGCTTAGCAGCTGCATATATTTTGCGGCTGAAAGGTCAGCCACAGCACAGTACCGTCGTTTTTAGTCGCACTCTGCAATGACCATTCAATCGCCGGCCAGGGGTTCCCCCTCCATTTGGCATGCGGTGGATGGATGGTCTCACTGGCCTGGGTGTGACCCTGCCTAGGGTGCAGCCTGTACTACCAGCCTCTATGCCGCCCTGGACAGTACCTGAGCCGATTTTTAATTTAACACTCACTGCCTTCCCCAAAGCCAGTACCGATAGGTCAGTGTACCAGCAAGAGTTTGGACGCCTCTCTCTCACCTATAGGAGCCATGTTTTTGTTTACACAGATGGGTCGAAGGATGGCACCTCTGTGGTTTGGTCAGTCTTTACAACTGGTCATCTCATAGGGGGCCGCCTTCCAGGTGTCACCAGTGTCTTAACTGCAGAGCTTACTGCTCTGCACAGGGCACTGGAACTCATCCAATTTTTGAACAACCGACACTTTGTGGTTGCGACTGACTCCCTATCCTCCCTACAGCTATTGCACACCCTGTATAGCAGGAATACCATCGTCCAGGGTGTGCACAGTTTGCTGCTCATGATTCGTCAGCAGGGCAAGACAGTTTTGTTTATGTGGGTCCCGGGGCATGTTGGCATCATGGGGAATGAGAGGGCTGATGCCCATGCCCGTCATGTGGCCCACCTACCAGATGTTCCTGACACTACAGTCCCCTCCTCTGATGCTCTCCCGATGGTGTGGCGGGCTGTCCATAGGCAATGGCGGTCCCAGTGGTTTGCGGAGACCACCAACAAACTCCACACCCTGAAGGACACCCCAGTGCACTGGGCGTCCTCATGCCGCCTGTCACAGAGGGAGGAGGTTGTGCTTGCTCATCTGCAAATCGGTCACATGTTCCTCACCCACTCCTACATATTACGGGGTGAGGATGAACCATGGTGTGACTGCTGTTGGGAGCCTCTCACAGTGGCACACATCTTCAGTTACTGTGAGAGATACCGTGAACTTAAACACCGACTGGGGGTCAGTCCAGAGCTCTCTAACTCCCTTGGGGATAACCCCCAGGGAGTTGAGAACTCTCTCGTATTTGTGAAAGAGGCTGGCCTCTTTCACAAAATCTAATACAAATGCTTTTGCGCTTTCCTTTTGTGTGTTTTGGCTTTTGCCTCTTTATGTTTGTATCCGTTTTGGCTTTTGCTTTTTATCTCTCTGTTTGTTTGGTTTTTGCCTGTTTTATCTTTGTCCTTTTTTGGCTTTTGCCATCCTTGTATTTTTGTCTTTTTAGGCTTTCGCCTAATTTTTTGTGTTTGTTGTTGGCCTTTGCCCTTACTTTTTGTCCTTTATTTGTTTGGCTGTTGCCTTTTGTTTTGTTAATTTTATTGGGCTTCTGCCCTTATTTATTTTCACCATGGTGGGATGGCCACTTACACCCCACACCATGGTGATTGTCTTTCTCGGCCCTAATGACCATTGAAGTTGATGGGCCCTAAAACACGAACGAACGAACAAGAAATATGATAGCTTCAGAAATACATGCATGTGAATAGTGCACACATCCTTTTTCTTCACTTCTATATTGTTTACTTGTCGTTTCAAGTTGCTCCCTCACCAGCTTGTTCACTTTGAAGTATTTACTCAAATTAATCAGTAAATACTTGCTTTTATTCATATCCTTTTAAGTATTTACTAGAAAAATCAAGTATTGCCTTATGGACAAGTATTTACTTTTTACTTTTTGGTTAAGTAGAAGCAAAAACTTACTTCTATATTCATACCAAATGTGCAAAAAAATCAGTTAAAGCATTTACTTTTCTTTATTCATATGGGCCATTGGCACGTTAAAAGAACACTACTATGCAACAGGTAGATAAGGTCAAATTCCTGGGTGTAGGAGCTCGCCCCCTGGAATCGGCGGAGTGACAACGATTAATAAGCAGTGGAATTGAAGTTTTATTTGTGCAGCCGACTGCAAAATCACTGCCCAATATATCACCCCTGTGCCCATTCAGAAGGACAAGATGGGTACTCAGGCCCCTACCATAGGCGGGAATAGGTTTAGGAGTAGCTTTCTTAATTCTACCAAATGTCCTTAAAAGAAATGTGAAACCTAGAACATTCTTTGAATAATACTTGAATTGATGCCAGTTTTGAGTCTCTCCTGCTCCACTGTGCGATGCCAGAGGCGAGCTCCTACCCCTGGGAATTTTGCCTCATATACCGCTTCATAGTAGGGAGGGTTCTTTGTCATGCAAATACCATCGTACACCATACGGGTCCTCAGTTTTACTTCTCATCCAAAGGAGGGCGCAGTTGGAACCTCCCTCTGTCACGCAAAAGAACCAAACCCACCTCAGTCCAGCATCAAACCTAGAACTACTGACCTGACGCAGTTACCATGGAACACTAAGCACTGTGCCACTGACGAGGGATCAAGCACTATATTCTTTGTAAGAATACTAAATTGACAGCAAACTCTGACTTGCCCTTATTTACCATGATGTGCAGTGGCTTCCTGCTTGTTGGTGTTTTAGGGCCCTTCAACTACAAAGGTCATTAGAGCCCCGTCCACAGCATAGTTCTTATGCAGAAACTGCACAGACACTACACTAATGCGACGATTTTTGGGTATTAGCAGTACCCAGTTTTCCCAAGCGGCCACCCATGTCAGTACTAGCTGGGGTTTCGCTGCTTAACTTCAATGATCAGACGAGAACTGGTGTGTCCAATGCAATTCGCCACTCCCAACTTGTAGGGGCGATGGGGGTCAAATTGCCCCGAGCGCTGGACAGAGCGCCACCTTGGAGGCTCCTTGAACGCCTTGCTGGAAATCAGCTACCGCAACATAATGTCTTCCTACTAGAGTTTCCAAATATTCGGCTTGATCAACTATTCGAATATCGAATAATAAGTTTCAATTTATTAGAATATATGTTCGAATAGTTTGAATGGTGAGAGAACAATGTAAAAGCTGTATTCCAGGATAATTTAAATGAATTTGATTTTACAATATTTTAATTTGAAAAATAAAAAATCATTAAATGCCTCAAAATATAACTACAGTGAAAATTCTCTAATTGGTACACCTGTGGGACCTAGCCAAAGTGTACCCATCAGAGGGGTATGGGTATATAAATTAATCAAAACAATATGTTGATTTATATTGTGTTATTTTAACTGATAAAAATGCATTGTATAATATAATATTTCTCAAAATTATTGAAGTACAGAAATTTAATTTTTACAAACAAATCAATGAAGGGACGTTTGTCTACAATCAAGCTACCTTCTTATTTGATGCCTATGGAAGGGTCGGGTACCCATCTTGTCCGTCTGAATAGATGCAAGGGTGATCTTTTGGACTGCGTTTTTCCACAGCCGGATGCAGACTAAAGCTGCAACCCCTGCACATATTTATTGTAGGTCTACTGTTCTGTGAAGTAATCCACCAATGCCAGGTGGCAAGCTCCTACACCTGGAAATGTTGCCTCACCTATCCATTGAATAGCAGAAAGTTCTTTTATGTATAACTTACATGCCATTGAACGCCACATGGGACTATGGTTTTACTTCTAATCCAAAGGAAGGTGTACTCGGGGCATCTCTCTTGCAGAAAAGAAGGCAAGCCACCTCGGTCCAGTATCAAACCTAGAACCACTGCTGCAGTTACCAAGCACCCTGCCCACTGCAGCACCGACTGAAAATGGTGACATGTATTAGGTGTACCAATAGAGGGGTGTAGCCATTACAGAGATGGTTTTCTGAAAATGGTGACATGTATTAGATGTACCAATGGAGGGGTGTACCCATTAGAGAGGTGGTTTTCTGAAAAGTGGTGACATGTATGAGGTGTACCAACAGAGGGGTGTACCCATTAGAGAGGTGTACCAACAGAGGGGTGTACCCATTAGAGAAGTGTACCGTTAAGAGGGGTAGTAATAGCATTAACCCTATGGGCGAAAAATCGGTGCTTGAAAAATCTGTACCGATATGAGGGGTGTACCCATAGAGAGGTTTCACTGTATAATAAAGTTGAAAAGGATGTTTTATAAGGCAGTGGTTAGGCCTGCTATGCTATATGGAGCAAAGTGTTGGGCAGTGAGAGAGCCACTGTACGTAAATAAAATGCAAGTAGCCGAGATGCGAATGCTGTGGACCATGAGTGGGATGTCAAAAGCTGATAAAATTGGGAACGAGTATATTACGAGTAGCTTGGGGGTGAGGGACAATGCAGAAAACATGGAGAGTAGATTGAGGTGGTGTGGACATGTAATGAGAAGAGGAGCTTATTAGGTCCATTACAGGAATGCAGGTGGTTGGAAGCACCCGGGGCAGGGGGAGACGTGGAAACAGCTTGCTCGTAACTCGTGGGTTAGAATTTGCAGACCCGACCCTGCTACAGGCGGGATACAGGTATGATGAATATATTTATTTTGCGTCACTTACCCAATTTTAATGTTCCATGAATTTCAGTGATGATGTTTCAAGAAAGATATTAGCAATAAAACTGAACTCTACCAAATGATGGAGTACACTTATTTTGTTTTGTTAGTAGTCAAAGGATCGCCCAGTGGGTAGGTGGAAGTAAAAACTAAAATATCCCCTCCTAATCCTAACACATGCATGAATAAGTCAATAATATTTCTGGAAAATCTACTTAGGTATATGAGCTATGCATCAAACCATCTACTGTACTCCCTGCTGAATTCATCATATAATGTCGACATTTGCAAAATATTCAGTTACAAATGGCCCTACATTTTTCCCGAATATTATTCGAATAATTTCTAAAATATTCGAATATTAAATACTTCAAAACAGGCGGAATATCGAATATCCGAATATGCGGATTGGAAACTCTACTTCCTACATACAGTATAGTACATGTACCGTGTCCGTTCAGGATCAGCAACAAGGGTGGGGGCGCTTCGAATGCCTCTTGTCCATGCCTCGAATGCGTCGTCGCCATAACTGAAGTCACGCCACTGTTGAAGCGTAAAGTGATTTCCAACTTAACACCTGATCAACTAACCGAGATTTAAAAGAAAGAGGACAAAATTAAATAGGGAATAAGTGGAACAACTCCAGTAACCAGTGGCACAACTTCAATTGTAGTGCCCAAGACAAGAGGCATTCGAAGTAACTCCCTTACTCCCGTTGCTTGTCCTGAACAGACACGGTATATCGTATGTAGGCACTTTTTATTTGCGATAAAGTCATCGCACAGGCTGTGTCGCGGAGGCTGATTACGGCAAGGTGGGCAAGGCGCACCCATGGTGGCGCTTCGTCCAGCGCCCCGGGGCAATTTGACCCCATTCTCCCCCAAAAGTTACGCCACTGCCAGTAACCTTCTTAGCAATATCTCTTCTAAGATTACATTCTGAGAGTAATTGGGTGCACTACTTTTGTTGCGTCACAGAACAATTGATATGCTCATAGTTGTTCACAAAAGTAGTCCTTGACACCATGCTAGTTGCAACACTGCTTTCAAATTCATTTGCTAGCAGTTGAGATGTTGGTCATCTTCAAATAAGGGCAAAACATGTTCCTCAACCCCCATCCCCACTTACCTTGGTGCTAAGACAACGCCAATGACCTTGTGCTCATTACTAAACGGCAACATTGTGAAATGCTTGTAGGTCTTGAATTTCAAGGCTCAACACGCAAGCACCAACACTACCGCCAATGTGCACTTAGTATAGGGTTGCCATAATTGTCGGACCACCGACCGGGACACCCCTCCTTAAAAATATTTTTTCAACAAAATGACAAGAATTCATATTATAAACATTCATAGCTTTATTAAAAAATTCCATAATCCTTTCACTAACACACTGAAATATAAAATATTTTAGAGGACCCAAAAAAACCGTTAGGATCAATCAGTGGCGGATCTGGGTGGGGGTAGAACTTCAAAAAATGTGCGCCCCAAATATTTTTAAATATTCATAATCCCCGAGTATACATCTAGCTAGCAATTACAAAAAGGTCCTCTCCTGGCCCTTTGACAATGACCTATCTTCAGTGGTTTAGCCAACTACAGATTCGACTGGAAGTATAGAAATGGGGATAGCAATGCAAAAATGCTTCATCAGTTGCGCCCCTTTCAGGCAGTGAGGAGGGAGCAATTGCTGCATTGCCCCTCGTCTGGGTCCGCCCCAGGGATCAATGGTGGATCATTCCCGAACAGTCAGTTTCACTGGCAAAATGTGATGTGCTTTCATGGAGGAATCTGTACCAAATCTCTAGGCATGTACTGTATATGCGCAGTACTGAATGCAATGATATTATTAGAAAATAATTGTTTAACATGCGAAAATTTTAAATCAACCGGGACAAATGACTGTCAGACCGGGACACTGACCTCAAAACCGGGACATGTCCCGGTGTACCGGGACGTATGGCAACCCTAACTTAGTAGCTCCAACATCACAAATGGTCTTTGTCACCTTTTCTTTATCACAACATGTACGTCTTCCTTTCCCCTGTGTGCACGACACTTTCCCCCAGTGCATGTCGTAAAACGCGACTAAACGGAGTAGACATAGGGATTGCCAACCTGCAATATCATTTAGGGTCCCTGTCCATGTAAGCTCCTCTGGGAGGCAAATGTAAGAAAACGCCGACGCATATGTTTGCCATGTGTGGATACCCGAATCCCTATGGAAGGCAGATCCTGGTGGTTGAGGGGGCGCATCCTCTGCGACGTCTCTGTGCCGCCCTGCACTGACACGACGGCTCCGACAGGTTGAGGGGTGGGGTTGTGACACTACATCCCCAACACGCCACTTTGGCCACTGACACCAGAGGAAAATGGGCATTTAGACGGATACTTGGTATGATCAAACGGCAGGAGGGGCGATTTTGCCCCTTAGTTTCGCCCCCTAAGGTTAGAGGTAGGCTGGGGGTGGGGGACATTGCAGAAAAAATGAGGGAGGGTAAATTGAGGTTGTATGGACATGTAATGAGAAGGAGGAGGATGAGCTCGGTATGTACATTACAGGAATGCAGGTGGGTGGAAGCACCTGGGTCAGCGGAAGGCCAAAACAGACGTGGCAGCAGATTGTCCATAAGGATATGGTAGTGTGTGGGGTGCATGGGGACCTAGTGGGAGCTAGGCAGGAGTGGAGGGCTAGAATCTGCAGACCCGACCCTGCCAAAATGATGAAACCAGAAAATGTGCATTATGTGCCATTGGAGCCAGGGTTTGCACCCCATGACTGCAGGCACATGCTAATGATTGGTCAGGGCCCACTTACCTGTCAGCCACTGGCACTGGGGTTTTAAACCCTGGCTCCCAATATTTGATGATTTCTGAAGTCCCACCCAACACGGAGCCCAACAAGGAGACGCCTATTTGGGTCGCCAGAGTTGCTTTGACAGGCAACCATTAGACAGCTATGACCTCCTAGTTCAAGAACCAATAGGCATTGGGGGCTGTCCATGTCATCTCCAAAATAACCCTAAGGGACGAGAATGCCCCTCCAGCCAATTAATTTGACCGGCTATCCATTTGATCATCCATAATCCAATGGAGGCAATGGCCAATGTGGCATGTTGGGGACTTAGGGTCACAACCCCATCCTTCAACATGCCGAACCTGTCTCCTCAGCACTGTATGGCACAGACACAAGAGACGTCCCATGGGATGTACATTCTCAGCCACAAGGATCCGCCTTCCCCAGGGATCAGCATCTCCATGAACAGAAAACACATCAGTAGGTGTTTTCTTATGGTGGCCTACCAGAGGATCCTACATCCACTAGGGCCACTTATGATGTTCCAGGTTCGTTTGCCTGGCTCTGCACCATTTATTTGCTTTTCATGACATGCATTGGGGGAAGGTGCTGCGTGCCTATTCTACCCCAGGCACACACAGGGGTGTTTGGTCCTTGGGAGCAATTTTACTTTGCTCCTCCCTTCCACCCATGGAAGCCCTGGCCGCTTAGGCCCAAATCCACCACTGAAGGATGTGCCACATAGCAATTCCTGTCTGCCAATGGTAATGAAATAAAAACAGACAATACAAATTATTTATTACCATGTTTCTCCAAAAATAAGACACTGTCTTACTTTTATTTTTGGGCCAAAATATGTATGTTAATTGGTATGTTGCAATAATGGGTTGGGGAGTAAGCCAAGCAGCCATACCAGGCTTAACCCTTAGGACGTTGCTTGCAGGAGATGAAGAGGTGCAGTAGGTGTAGAGGATGTAGGAGAGGGGAAATTTGAGGCACCCGACGTTCTTTTCAAACCACCCATGTTGGTACTAACGTGAGCTTGCACTTCTTAACGTCAGTGATCTCACGAGAAATGGTGTGTCCAATGCAACTTGGCTGCACTAATGCAACTACTATGGCTTATTTTCAGGGTATGGCTTACTAAAACTTACTGATAATTCAAGAACCTTTTGTGATGCTTGGAGTTAGTTTCAACGTTTCTATAGTTTCATAAATATCTCAAGGGATGGACTGAAACAATAAGCTCGTAAGTATGACTTGGTAATTTTTGGTGTAGCAGCCATTGGGAAGCATAAACTCGCCAATTGATGTGCAATCCCACCTCTGTCCTCTGCAATGGCACTATGGCTTATTTTCAGTGTGTGTTTCATTTTTAGAGAAACACAATACATACCTTATATAAACAATATAAACGCAATATACCCTCTTTGTTCGTTTGCTTCCAATGTCTTATTTTCCAAACCTTCACTTCCCCTTCCTCTCTTTAATCAAGAAGCTGTATTTCCTATTTTAAAGAAAATAGACCAACCTGAAATGCACTCCTGGGTTGGGTTGATATTCGTCTTGTGGTGGTCGCTGGTCTTGATTCCGCCACGATTTTGTTGATTGCATTTAAAGGCGTGTATTTATGGTTATGCAAAATAAATGAAAGGTAATAAATATCTTTATCCACCTTTGGACGAACTTGCCACTAATGTCTCAATAAACGGGTTAATAAATAAGAAGATGGTGTTGGAACGGTTGCAGGACACGTCTACACTCCTTGACTAACAATGAACCAGTGGCGTAGAACCAAGAGGGGGGTTAACCCTCCCCCTTCCTTGGGCTTCGAATACAGCAAAGCACTATACACCCTATCGAGTCATATACCCCCTTCAGAAAATCCTGGCTATGCCACTGCAACAAACAGCTGTACAGTGATGGACAAATGTTTAGCACTGACTCAAAAAAGTGTACAAAATGGACTTTTCTTTAAAATTGGTCGTTTGCAAATATTCAAAAAAATATATAACATCTGTCTATTATGTTTATAACTAACTAGAAAATAAAATTGAATAAATGTGCATTATTAAGAATAATTCATAATGTTGTTTGAAAAATGCCCTGGACAAATGTTTAGCACCAGTCATATTTTATTAAACGAAATCAGTATTTTGTGGGATAAGCAAAATTTTTGATGATTGCTTGGCAGCGACGTTGCATTGAATTAATCAAACGTTGACATCATGAAATTGGGATGGTATTCCATGCTCCTTGGATGGCTGTAAAGAATTGTTTCTTATTTGTTAATGTTTGCTTTTTTATTTCAATGTCAGTATCTCTCCACAGCATCTCAATTGGGTTGAGATCTGGGGACTGAGCTGGTCAATGCATTACTTTAATTTTTTTGATCTTTAAACCAATCAGAAACAACCTTTCTGGTATGTTTAGGATCATTTACCTGCTGGAAGATCAACGTTAAAGGCAAGTTGTCATCGACATATGGCTCCATTACAGTTGAAAGTATATTTTTATAAAGAAATCTGTCCATAATGCCAGATATTTCATGAAGTAGCCCAGTACTCTCCCAGAAAAACATCCCCACACCATCAGACTTCCACCTTGGAACTTGACAGTTGGATGTAAACACTTAGGATGAAATTCCTCACGTTTTCGTGCCACATATATTTTCTGCCATCACTACCGAATAAGTTGAACTTAGATTCATCAGACAGCACACTTTTTCATTGCTGAGATGTCAAATTTAAAGGTTCTTGAGAAAATGCTAACTGAGCTTTTCTGTTTTTTACAGATATGAATGGTTTCTTTCGTGCAATTCACCAAAATAATCAAAACGCATTCAAACGACGTCTAATTGTTCTACAAGTCATAGCACACATATTTGTACTCTGAAGTTGTTTTTTTGATATCAGTAGATGTCAACAGCTGATCATTTCCTATCAGACGGGGAATGATGTGAACCTCATGGGGGTTGGTTATCCTAGAACGACCATTATAACGTTGGACAGCACATACACAAGCACTTTTGCCACACTACAATTTTCGATATATTGAATCATTTCATCATTTTCACATTTCTTCACTCAAATTTTTACATCTATCCATTTTAATCTACTTGACTGTGTAACACATACATTACAATATATACATAACTGACATCCAAAGGTTATTTAATCTGTTTTTGCCCCCAAGAATAAAGTTTATGACTGGTGCTAAACATTTGTCCAGGACATTTTTAACATAACATTATAAATTATTCTTAATAATTCACTTTTATTTAATTTTATTTTCTAGTTAGCTATAAACATAATAGACAGATGTTATATATTTTTTGAATATTTGCAAACGACCAATTTTAAAGAAAAGTCGATTTTTGTACACTTTTAGAGTCAGTGCTGAACATTTGTCCACCACTGTATTTTTTTGAAATCTGCTAATTCAAAATGAACAAAATGTATTCTAGTATGTATGTGCACGTGACACAGAAAAATTGCTTCAAAATGGCTACTTTTGGTACATAAATGTTTGAAAAGTATTGAAATGGCATGATAATGTGAAAATGATGCCAAATATATGATGCAAAGAACAGAATTATTGATGCTGAATTATGATGCTTAAGTTTTTCCCCACATGCATTGGTGAACTTAACTTCATTCACAGTCTACAACCAGATTGACTTTGAACCTTAAAAACAAAAAGATGGCTGAAGGTAGAAGTTTGAAATTAAACTGGGAACTGGAAATTGAATCTATTGAAAGGTACCTAGAAGGGCACTAGATTTTGTCTGGGTTTAATAGGTTTATTTATTGAAGTTTTGTGCATGGTGAAAGAAGTTCACCAACGCGCCTGCTCCAGGGTTTATTAAATTCAAGTTTTTAACTCAAAGCTATAGAACACTTGAACATATATGTGTGGCATTGTGTGACATATGCAACGGCCACTACAGCAGCACCTCCTATATATAAGGGCCTACACATTGGGTAGTGACGTCATGCATAGGTAGTCCATTAGTCTTGCCATTGCTTCACAAGAAAGTCATTAGTATAGAGACTATACTAATGCCTTTTTAATACTAATGTTTGATTTGATTGGGTCTATACTATAGACCAGTGGTAGTGAACCTTTTTTGAAGACGGGTCACAATAACAGCACAAAAGAAAACAAAAAGTTGTACACAAGTCAGTTGCAAGAATTTTTTAATTTTATGAATAAACATAAATTATTTCAATAATGAATAAAGTACATTAAACTAGCAAATAGAGAACATCATCACCATACCCTTATCCAACCTGTGGCATGGTGGGGTCTGTGGGTTCTAGCCCTCCTCTTCCAACTACCTCCAATCAGGTCCCAGCCACCCCAAACCACTAAATGCTTATGGACAACCTGCCCCCACCTCTGCTTCAGTCTCCCCTTGTGCTTCCAACCACCTGAATTCCTGAAATGGACCTCATGAGATGCCTCCTCCCCTCATCTCAATATGTGTCCACACCACCTCTGCCTATTATCCCTCATTCTTTTAGCAATGTCCCCCCACCCCCAGGCTATGCAGAGACTGCACAGACACTATGCTGCCTCAACGCTTTTTCAGTATTAGCAGTACCAAGTTTTCCGAAGTGGCCACCCATGTTAGTACTAGCAGGGGTTGTGCTTCTTCACTTCAGTGATCAGATGGGAACTGGTGTGCCCAACGTAATAAGCCACTCTGTGCATTCTATTGACTGCTATGGTTCAGGGAATATCTTTGTCTGCCCTATATCTAGCCTTGGCCAGTTTAAAAACTTCTTTCTCCCTTTCCTTGGCCTCTAACTTCTAAATGGCCTCATACTGCGGCTCATGAGCCACATAAGGCTCTTTGGCCCTTTGAATGCGGCTCTTCCACAAATGACTGTGTTGGTGCACAGGCATGCACAGCAGTATCGTTCGGGTGACAGAAGACGGGGAACAGTCGGTATGTGGCGTTTGGAAGGCACAGTTGACCAAGGCATTTCGTCCACTACCACAATGCAACTGCAACTCAACTGAAATGCAATGCAACTCAACTGAAATGCAATGCAACTAAAGTTAATTGCAATGTCACTTCCGTCCACAGATGCAACTCTTTGGCAATAGTTGCACTTATGATGCCAAGTAGTTCAGATGAAGAGAGAATTGTGCGAATGATGCGAATTACTTGTCAGTTGCAATGAAACTGACATGCTCAGTTGCGACGCAACCCGTTTCCAACCAGTTGCCTTTACATTGCGTTGCATATCATTAACATGAGTCAGACTAGCATCCAACTGAAAAGGAACTAAAATTGATCATTTTTCAGTCGAGTGGCAGATACGCTGTGTCAGTGGACGAAGGGCCTTATGCACGAGTTGAGTGAGTCATTCAGTCAGCAGTCTCATTGTGAAAAGTGGTCAGTGCTTGACGCGTCCACAAATCACACGCTTGTGGCAAAAGTATCTTCTTGAAGCACAAAGTTACCTGTATTTTTCTAACCAGCCATTTCCAAAAATTTAATTTTTATCAATTATTAAGTTAATAATGGTGTTACGACCTAGATAATTTAAGTTTAGGAAATTTGGCTCTCAAAAGAAATCTCAGTCATTGTATTGTTGATATTTGGCTCTTTAGACTGAGGAGTTTGCCGACCCCTGGTCTAGGGCAATGATCCTCCTAGCTGTGCTCTTGACCTGCCTATATTGTATTTTAGATTCATGGTACCCTATCTCCACCCACCTGTGGAAAGCAGCCTTCTTTTTCTTGATGGCTGTTTCTACCTCATCATTCCACCACCTTTCTGCCCGCCCTGGAATGTAAATCCTACTTTAACATGGCCTAAAATTGCTTTTCCACACTCTAATTTTTCTGGCGACCCTGTCCCACATGGCATCAGCTATCCCCTCCTAATCCCAGATTACCTGCCTGTGTACTTCACGGGCAAATTCCTCTGTTTTGGTGGACAATTTCCACTATCTGATGAGCTGTCATGGAGCCCGAGGTTCCCACCCCCATGACATTGTGGACTCCTGATGTCGAAGGCCCAGGACCCACTCTTGCAACCCCAATGGTCACTTTCAAAATAACGTGCAAATATAAATTCATACCCAGGAGTTTGCTGTCACATTAAAAGAATCTCTGCTAATTCCTGTCATCCACTTCTTTTTTTAGGTTTGGATCAGTTGGAAACTTAAACTCACTTACTGTGGGTCCTTTTTTTTATAATTACCCCAACATTTTGGAGCCCAGCAACATAAGGCATTACGACGATTGAGAATACTGAAGACCATTTATAAACAGAAAATCCAAATTTGATGCTAATCGCAAAATCTAATCATTCACCACTTAATAATTACGTCACAATTATTTGACTAATTATAAAATCAACTACGATTATTATTTAAATTGCACTGAAATACGTGGGGTACAATGAATGAAGCTCATATCATGAAAGAAGTGATCTATGGGGACTATGTTGTGACGTCATACGATTGCTACTATCTTATGTGTAGGCTATTATACGGTATATAGGAGGTGGTGACTATAGTCTTCCAGCTTGTTCTTTTAGTAGCTGTTATTGTGGTCATCATGTTACGGATTTCTAACAGCAGACCTAATGGATTTATGGCAGGTTCTTCGTTTGGAGAATTTGAAAAGCATTTGGAATGAAATTATATTTCTTGCACAGGGGAAGTCAGTAAAGACGAAGTTATTTTGTAACCTTGAAAAACAAAACTACACGTGATAAGATTTCAACATATTGACATAGTCGTTGGCATTGCTTCTAGTCGCAACATGGACTTCATTCAATTTGGTCTGGTTGTAGTTGTGCTGGTGGTCATCTTGTTTTGGATTTCTAACAGAAGACCTAACCGATTTCCGCCAGGTCCTCTGGGACTTCCAGTTGTGGGTTACTTGCCCTTTTTTGGAGAACTGCCCTTCAAGACATGCATTCAACTTGGAAAGAAGTATGGTAACGTCTTTTCTGTCAAGTTGGGAAATTCTTTTGTGGTCATCCTGAACGATTGGTCAGCCATCAAACAAGCCCTCATTAATCAATCGGATGCTTTTGATGGTAGACCTGAAAACATCATTTTTGAACTGCTCACCAAGTACGATGGTAAGTCATTACTTTGTTACCTTCCCGGGTTCCACTATCTTTTAACAATTGAACAGTACCAAGCTGGTAATTGTGGGGAGTGGCAAACTGTGCTGTGCACACCACTTCTCCTCTGATCACTGAAGTTAAGCAACGCAACCCCAGCTAGTAATGACATGAATGGCCGCTTGGGAAAACTGGGTACTGCTAATACCCAAAACATCGGTGCATTAGTGTAGGGTCTATGCAGTATCTGCAATTAGAACTACCCAGGGGATGGGGCTCTAATTGCCATTTCTAGTTGAAGGGTCCTAACACCAACAAAAGCAAGACACATGTGCGATCTGTTAAGCGATGTTTGTTACTGCATTCAGTTGGATTCCGATCTAAACTGTAATCTCCAGGGCCGTAACGAGGGCGTGGCAAAGAAAGCGGCCGCCACGGGCGCAACTGGGTTTGAGGCGCAAAATGTTTGTTTTTTGTCATTATTGGGTTACGGGCAAGGGAAAGTTAGACACTTGAAACAGGCGGCTCATACCCCCGTTATGGCACTGGTAATCTTTATGCCTATTTTGTGACGGTCTGCTGTTTTTCATGGCGCTCCCCTGACGCCAAGGTTGTTATACGTACAATTGGCGTCGTACATACCTCACGGGGCCTTACTCGTGCCCTTTAACCCCTCCAGCCACGGTTCTACTCCTCAACTGAAGGAAGGTGCACTCGGGTCACGTCTTTCTCTCACTCGAAAGACGCCACCTCACCCTTACCTCTTGTCGAACCTAGAACTAGTGATGCGTTGGTCAATCACCGTGCTTCTGCATAGCAGAGGCGGAACTTAACGGTGGGCTTTCTACTGCTAATTGCAATTCCACGATGCAAAACTACAGTACCAGCCTAGGTTCCTTCCCCAAGGACACGATTTTTGCAGGACGACTATTTCTGGTTAAATAACTGAAACGGCTTTAGGATTTTCACGGAACGGCCATGGTGGCGCAGGAATTGCGGGAGATAGCAGGAGATTGAGGTGGATTGGCTTTTTCCGGGAAAGAGAGAGGCTCCTAGTGCGCCTTCATTCCCATGACAAGTAAAACCGTGGTCCTGCGTGGTGTACGATGTCATATGCGCGTAAAAGAACCCTCTCTACTATGTAAATGTTAGATGAGGCAAAATTCTCAAGTGTAGGAGCTCACTCCCTGGCGTCGGCGGAATGCCTAAACGAACAGGTGGGTCCAGTATCGAACCTCTCCCTCCCCACTTTAACTACGCCTATGACAAGTCGATCGCGACACGGTTTTAGGATGAAAAGTCGCTTGCGACACTTTTTTAAGCTAAAATGTAGATCTTATGTACACAAAAGTTGGCAATATACCACTCGTGTATCCATTCAGAGGTACAAGGTAGTTACCCGATCGTGCCTTGAGCGGGAAGAGGGCTAGGAGTTGCTTTGGGATTTTTAGGGCTACTTGATATAAATTACAGAACACACAAATTGGGTGCTGGGAAATAATGTCCTGGGAAAATAGTGACTAAGGATAGATAACCTTGGAAATATGGGCCCGGGAAATAATGTTGGACAAATTATGTCCGGACACCCTAGCAGAGGGTGTAATGTTACCTTCTCCGAGTCCTTCTGCAGGGGTTACTCATGGGGAGCTGCTTATTGCGTTGGACACACCAGTTGCCGTGTGATCACTGAAGTTAAGCAACGCAACCCCAGCTAGCACTAACATGGGTGGCTCCTTGGGAAAAATGGGTACTGCTAATACCCAATCATCGTCGCATTAGTGTAGGGACGTGTAGTCTTTGCATTCGAGCTATGCAGTGGACGGGGCTCTAATGACCTGGTAGTTGAAGGGTCCTAAAGCGCCAACGAAACAACGAAAATGAAGGGATTACTTGATCTATGCCCGTGGTTTTCAAACTTTGTCGACTCACGGAACCGTTAGAACTATAAGATGTTTTGAGGGAGCCCCATCCAACCCAGTGGCGGTTTTAAGCACGTGCAAACTGTGCAAATGCACGGGGCCTCGCGCTTCAGGGTCCTCGCGCTTCTGGGCCTCGCATTGCAAATTTTTGGAAAGGTCCTCGCACTTTCAATTTGCACAGGGCCTAGCGTATGCTAGAACCGCTGTTGATCCAACCTTTAGTAAAGTATATCTTGCCGCAGGTAACGAATTTTCATTTTGACTCGCGGAACCCCCAGAGTTTGAAGACCGCTGATCTATGCGAATATCGGGTCACCGGAAGCAAATCAAAAGCTGGAATTCAAATGAGTGGTGAGAATAACTTACAATTAACCCGCTTTGTACCTCCACTTCTAGACATTGCAGCTGCAAGTGGACCAGGATGGAAAGAGAGACGGAAATTCACTTTGCACCACTTGAAGAATTTAGGCTTTGGAAAGTCATCCTTTGAAGGGGTCATTATGGAGCAAGTGACTGAGCTGCTACAGAAAGTGAAATCTCACAACAATCAAACCGTCAAAGTAGAAGACTATTTTTATTTCTTTGATTCCGTTTTCCATATTATTTGGACACTAGTTGGAGGTAAGGCATGTGACATTTGAAGTCTAAATACAAAATGCTGTTTTTGAAATAGGGGTGTTTTGGCCAAAATTTTTGAAAGGAAAACTAGAGTGCGATCCGGCAGCTCGACACCAACTTATACAAAATGTGAAAAAATCGTTTCAAGCCTTGACTCCGACAAACCCTGTCATTTTCATGCCGTACTTGAGACATATTTTCCGAAAGAGATTTCAGGCTACTCTCGCCACCATCAAAGACCTGGACACATTTTTATCAAACGCCCTTCAGCAGCATGTGGACACTTATCAGGATGGACATGTCAGGGATTTTATGGACGCTGGTCTTGCACATATGTTCAACCAGGAGAACCATTTGAACAAAGATTCCGTGCCATTTACGAGTAAGTTTGTTTTCCCTAAACACTTTCTCGTTTTGTTGGTGGTTTAGGGCCCTTCAGCTACAACGGTCATTAGAGCCCCGTCCACTATTTAATTCTAATGTAGAGACTGCACAGATACTGCACAGATATTTTTGGGTATTATCAGTACCCAGGTTTCCCAAGTGGCCACCCTGTTAGTACTAGCAAGAGTTGCGCTGTTAAACTTCCGTGATCAGACGAAAACTGGTGTCCACCGGAATAAACCGCTCCCTGTTTCGTTGATGTTTTAGAGCCCTTCAAACACAACGGACATTAGAGCCCCATCCACTGCATAATTCTAATGCAGAGACTGCACAAACACCGCACTAATGCGGCGATTTTTGGGTGTAAGCAGTACGCAGCTTTCCCAAGCGGTCACCCATGTTAGTACTAGCTGGGGTTGCGTTGTTTATTTTCAGTGATCACATGAGAACTGGTGTGTCCAACTCAATACAGCCGCTCCCTCCAGGATCCCGGTGCAAGCTGGTTTCCTGTCGGGCTTGATGACCTTTTGCAGATGGCGGAGTGTGTTCTGTTGCAAAACTAGTGTTCTGTTGTTATTCGGTGTCATGGATCTCATTAGTGGTGAAGTTCCCCTCCTAACAAGCGCATTTTGTTTTTATTTTATTTTGTTGGTGTTTAGGGCCCTTCACCTACCAAGGTCATTAGAGCCCCGTCCACTGAATAGTTCTAATGCAGACTGCCCAGACACTTCTACACTAATGCGACTATTTTTAGGTACCAGCGGTACCCAGTTTTCCCAAGCGGCCATCCATGTCGGTACTAGCTGGGGTTGCAGGGCCTCTCCCTACGAAGTGTAGCTCCGTCTTAAGACATGCGCCCGCTTGGAAGTGTGTGTGTCAAGTGATCATGTACATATTCCTGTGAGTGGTTGTCATTAGGGTCTCAGCACACTGCTTTGCCCAAGGGCTCTTAATGCTGTTAAGACGGCAATGACAAAGCGGCTGTATTGCTTTGGACACGCCAGTTCTCGTTTGATAACTGAACTTAAGCAACCGAGCGCCAGCTAGTACTAGCATGGGTGACCGCGTGGGAACACTGGGTACTGCTAATGCCCAAAAAAAGTCGTCGTAAGAACGTAGTGTCTGCGCAGACTCTGCATTAGAACTATGCAGTGAACGGCCTAATGGCCCTACAAAGCTCCTACCCCAGTACTTTGTCCGCCTCTAGAAATATGCAGACTTCTCTTTCCGTCTTGACCCTACCATCCATAAGTAAGAGGGCCGAATACAGTAGAAATGAACTTATTTATATTCTGTGTGTCTTCCTGCCTAGAGAACAACATCATCCAAATAGCACAAGACCTGTTTCTTGGAGGAACTGATACCACCTCCGATACGCTTACCTGGGCATTGCTCTACATGGTTTTGTGGCCAACGTTTCAAGAGAAGGTTCAGCAAGAAATGGATGACGTCATTGGACGGCAACGACTTCCAACTTACAACGACAGAACCATGTAAGCTGCCAAATATGCTGTCCTTAAGAACTTCTTGGCAGTGAGATGCAGTCTAAGAGTGTACGTTTCTTGTGCCCCACAGGTTACCCTACACTAGTGCCGTCATCATGGAAATCTATCGTTATGCATCAATTGGTCCATTTGCCATTTTGCACGCTGTGACAATGGATACCAAGCTTTTTGGATATACGTTACCAAAAGGAACTGTTGTAGCGCCGAATTTATGGGCTGTTCACCATGATCAGAGCATTTGGGGTGATCCTGAGGTGTTTCGACCTGAAAGATTCCTCAACGAGGACGGAAAAGTGGTGAAATCGGAATTTCTGAAACCATTTTCAGTTGGTTAGTACTATAGTTTTAACATCCGTCTCGGTGTGGCACGTTCGGTAACTGCGTCAATAGTTCTAGGTTTTATACTGGACTCAGGTGGGTTTGCTTCTTTCTGGGGAGAGAGAGGCTCCGGGTGAGAAGTAAAATCGTGGTGTCGTGTGGTGTACGGTGGTAACTGCACGCAGTGGCGTCACTATGGGGGTGTGGGCCGCACCGAGTGACACCACTCGCACCGTGAGAAATGGGGTGACACCAAAGCAGAAGAAGAGGCTTTTTTCGGGAGAGGGGGATGACACCATGGTGTCACCGCTGTGAAAAAATCATGACCAATATATCGCCCGTGTGTACATTCAGAGGGACAAGATGGCAACCCGACACTGCCATAGGTGGTAAAGCGGTTAGGAATTGCTTAGTACATTTATTACCTTAAATCTGTTATACCTCCAGTGAAAGCGGAGGCGTGCCCTTAGGTCCACAGCCAGTCACGTAAAGACAACGTCTAACTTTTCCACTCAAGAGTTCCCAGGGGCAATTGCTCCCCCTTAGTGCCTCAATGGGGCACATATTTCAACTAATGCATTGCTATTGCTATACCCAGTGGCTTAGCCAGGATTTTCTGAAGGGGGGATATGACTGTCGATAGCATGAACCAGGATTTTCTGAGGTGGGGGGATATGACTCGATAGGGTCTATACTTCTTCGTTATATTCGAGGCCCAAGGGGGAGGGTTTAACCCCCCACCCCCCCTTGGCTACGCCACTGGCTATACCCATTTCTGTACTGCCACTGCAACCGTTTCTGTCCATGGGGCAGCAGAGGACCTATTGTAATTGCTAGCTAGAATTATACTAAGGGATTCTGAATATTTAAACATATTTGGGGGCAGTTTTTCAAAGTACTCACCCCCTTGATCCGCCCGAGAGAGTTCTCCATGTGTTCTTCTTATATTTTGTGATTTGGATAATCTCAGCCTTTAGTAGGACAAGGGAGCAAAAAGTCCATTGACACTCCCTTCCATTCCCTGTTGATAACAAAGTCAAAGCGTTGATTTACAGTCAAATTTCATATAGTAGAGCCCTTGCCAATAAATGAGAAATGTTTAAGTTGCCAAAGTGGATTTCAGACCTGGTAGACCAACAATATTCCATGATAAGTTGAGATAATTATGGATATTATCCAGAACGGATACGATCGGGCTCTTGAATGTTGTATAGCAGAATTATGTCTTCAATGACGCGTACTCTGTTTCTCTTTTCAGGTGGACGTGCTTGCCTTGGGGTATCTTTAGGTGAAATGAGTGTTTTCCTGTTCTTCACCTGTCTTTTGCATCAATTTAAATTTTCACCAAAGTCTGGAGAAGAGTTACCAAGCTTAGATCCCGTGTACACCCTGTCACTTTTTCCTCGGCCCTTTTCCTTGCATATCACCCAACGTTCAGAAAATTTGCTTGTGTAATAAAGTCGCCATTTTGAATCAGGAAATTGTATTCAACTGTTGAATATACCTTCAAATTACTTTACAGCGCGTTTTGTGAATGGAGGTGAGAGACGCCCCAGTTCTAGTAGTTAATGACGTATGTACTTAATATCCTGGTGCACTCATCACTCAAGCCCAAAGTCATCTTTCTGATTTGCTATTAATCAGCATCTTAGACGAAAATGACACTGGATTACTTTGGATCCCGCCTTCGGAACACGGTAGGTAACTTGAATAGACACAGGGAGCGGCGAATTGCGTTGGACACACCAGTTCTCGTTTGATCACTGAAGTTAAGCCACGCTACCACAGTTAGTTCTGATATGGGTGGTCCCTCAGAGAAACTGGGTATTGCCAATACCCAAAAATCGACGCATTAGTGTAGTGTCTGTGCAGTCTATGCATTAGAACTATGCAGTAGTCGGGTCTCTAGTGACCTTGCAGTTGAAGGGACCAAAAACACAAACAACTGAATAGACACCAGTGAGATTTATTGGACAGTGGACCAAAGGAGAGCAGCATATTGCATTGGGCACACCAGTTCTTGTCTGATCACCGAAGTTAAGCAACGCAACCCCAGCGAGTACTAACATGGGTGGCCGCCTTGGAAAACTTGGGTACTGCTAATATCCAAAAATCGTCGCATTAGTGTAGTGTCTGTGCGGCCGCTGCATTAGAACTACGCAGTGGACGGGGCTCTAATGACCTTGTAGTTGAAGAGCCCTAAAATACCAATATCGCATCGCCCCAGGAAAATTTCTTCGAAAGGAGGTCATTTAGGATTGGATTGATTTCATGGGTTTGGGATTAAGCCAAGTGGAGGTAGGTTGGAGAAAGAAGAGGGAAATTTGCAGCACCCAACGTTCTTTACCAACCACCCAAGTTGCTACTAACGTGGGCTTAACCTCAATGATCTCGCGAGAACTGGTGTGTCCAACGCAACTTGGCTGCACCCGACGCAACTTGGCAACTAAGAAAATAACATGTGTTACCCCATGTATTTCACCCGCCACGGTGTCACAAGAGGTAACGTGCTTGATTTGCTGCATCAGTGGTTCCAAATTTCATTCTGGATAGAGGTGGGTTGACTTCTCTCAGGGGAGGAAGAGACCTTCCTTCCTACTTAGCAATGGTTACCTAAGGCAAAGTTACAAAGTGTGGGAACTCGCCCCCTGGCGTCGCGTCGGTGAAGTGCCACAACCGAAGTAGACTGACTATAAATAACCATAGGGGTTGCAGCTTTGGTCGGCAGCCGACTGTGCAAAATCCCGTCCAATAAGTCATGTGTGTGTCCAATAGGTTTTGTTTTGTTGGAGTTTAGCGCCCTTTAACTACAATGGTGTTAAATTCTATTGCTTTAAAAAGAAAATAAACTTTCCAATGAATTAGTCACCCTGACTTTCAGCCGATAGACGAAATAGTGACGATAGACGATAGACGAAATAGTGAAACCTCTCTATGGGTACACCCCTCATATCGGTACAGATTTTTCAGGCACCGATTTTTCGCCCATAGGTTAATGCTATTACTACCCCTCTTAACGGTACACCTCTCTAATGGGTACACCCTTCTGTTGGTACATCTAATACATGTCACCACTTTTCAGAAAACCACCTCTCTAATGGGTACACCCCTCTGTTGGTACATCTAATACATGTCACCACTTTTCAGAAAACCACCTCCCTAATGGGTACACCCCTCCATTGGTACATCTAATACATGTCACCATTTTCAGAAAACCATCTCTGTAATGGCTACACCCCTCTATAGGTAATTCTAATTCACAACACTGCAAGCAGCCTTATTTGGCCAATATGGCAGTGGAGAGACCAACTCTCATTCTTTTATATATTACCAAAAAGCTCCCAAAACCCCAGGCTTAAATTCCTGTGATCCTGCTACAACACTAGTAATGGTAGGGTGGCTTTTTATTAGGCCCTCCACCTTATCCTTTCCAAGGCCATTCCATTGTCGAATGGTCCTTGGTAAGAAAGACCAGTAATATGTGTCTGTCTGTGCCCTAATCTCCTTCAATTTATACAAATGATCCTTTCTCCCTTTGTAATTAGCAGGGGACACACATCCCACCAGAGGTCCATCACACCCCAGCAGCAGCAGTCTGATAAACAGACTTATTCTGTGAGATGTTCGCCGCTGGCTTAGTGTTTCCCAACCTAGTTCCCTGATCATGTCAGACACACTATCCCTGTGAGAAAACCTGTGGAATACAATTCTTGCTGCCCTCCTCTGTATCCTTTCAATCTCCCAAGATAATTCCTGCCTGAAGGGAAACCAAATTGGACTACCATACTCCATAATTGGTCGCACCATTGAAATATATGCTGTTTCCCTCACCTCCCTTGTGCTGTCCCAAAGGACCCTACTAATCAGACGGAGGAATTGACCAGCCCTCCCATCTAATTTATTTATATGATCCTTCCATGTACCTTGGTTATTTAAAATTATTCCAAGATGCTTATGGGTGCCAACTCTCTCAACCCTAACTCCACCAATATAGTAATCAAAGCTAAGTAGCTCCCTAGATCTAGATATTGTAAGAATCCTACACTTTTTCAGATTCAATGGCAGTTCCCATTTTACACACCAATTGTAAATCTTATTGAGATCCTGTTGTAATTGTGTACAGGATGATAACCCCTCATCTAACACCCGGGCAGTACATGTGTCATCTGCAAATAGTTCAAGGAAGGAACTAATGTCAAATCCTATATCATTCACATAGAGAATGTACAACAAAGGACCCAAAACACTTCCCTGAGGTACCCCTGATGTGGCTGGTTTCCATTCAGATGCACTACCCTTGTACATTACCCTCTGTTGCCTATCAAGCAGATATGACCTTACCCACTGAGTAACCTTACTATGTATCCCTAGACTTGACATTTTTGAAATCAGCTTATCATGGGGCACCATGACAAAAGCCTGTTCAAAGTCTAAGAATACAACATCAACCTGCTTTCTGTTGTCTAAAGCCCTTTGAATATAATCCATCAAGAAAGCCATTTGGGTGTCACATGACCTCCCTTTCCTAAATCCATGCTGATTGTTGCTAAGGATGCCATTCTTTTCCAGATATCCCATAATAGAGGAGAATATGATGTGTTCTAAAACCTTGGATACAGCACTCGTTAATGAAACTGGTCTATAGCACTTAGGGTCTGCTGTGTCTCCTGACTTGAAAATTGGTACCACATTAGCCAGTTTCCATGATGATGGAACAATACCCATGTCTAATGACTTTCTAAATATTTCCACCAGGTAATAGCTAAGTATCCCTGAAAGTCGCTGCATAATATATGGAGAAATGCCATCAGGACCTGCAGCCTTATGAACCACTGATTTGTGTAGTAGTTGCTCAATTCTCACCCTAGTTATAGTAACCTCATCCATTCTCCCTGGAGAATCACTATCAAGTACCAGCTGGAAGTTCCTCCTACTGGTTGCAAAGCTTTTTGCAAATGCATCGTTGAAAACATTTGCAATCATAAGACTATCCTTAACTACATTTCCTGAACTATCTTTAACCACTGTATCCCTATAACCCTCTTTCCTACACTTCTTCAGATACCCCCAGAAAGCTTTTGGATTTTTTTTTAAGCCTGTCTCCCAATATGTTTTCATGAAAATTCTTGTAAGCCTTCTTCATATACACTTTAACCATTTTCCGGGCCTTCTTATAAACTAACTCAGTATTGGCATCCCTCCCTCTCCTAAGTGCATTCCTAGCCTTTCGCTGATTCCGCAAAGCTACCTTCACCTCTTTTGTATACCATTCAGGAAAAGTATTATCCCTTATAATCTTAGTGGGGACAGCTAGCTGCTTGCCCTTCTCTAAGAGGGCTAGGAATCGTTGCCAAGATTCCTCAACACCACAGGTATTAACAATGGTATAAAAATCATTTAACTCATATTCTAGATATGATTTAAAATATTCCCAATTTGCCTTATTGTATTGGTATGCCACCCTGTCTGGTGCCACCTTTCTAGGTAGCCTTTTAGCTATCTCCACCCTTACCCCTGCATGGTCACTAATTCCTTCAATGCACTCTACAGTGTTGATAGAGCTGGGCACATTTGTAAATACTAAATCTAAAATTCCTCCTTTATCATGTGTAGGCATTGTCACAATCTGTTCCAATCCATTATAGTACAACTGTTCCAAAAATAGGTTCAGAGCACCTGATAACCTGGAATTTGAATTAGGCTGCACACAGCCCCAATCCAACCCTGGTAAATTGAAGTCCCCTCCAAGAATTACTAGTGGTACCTTCTTCTTTTGATATATATGCTCCAATGATTGTGACAGTCTTGTAAGTGGGAGTGGATCATCACCTGGTGGACGATAGAAGCCAACTACATAAATTCCCCCACCATGAGAGCTTGCAACATGACAACATACCATTTCACAATCTTCCTCATATTGCAGTTCCATAGAACTCTCCAGGGATTTATCTATTGCTATAAAGACTCCACCCCCTTTGCCTGTTTCCCTATCCTTTCTATAAACTACAAACTTATCTGAGAAGATCTCTGCTGATTTAATGTCTCCCCTCAACCAGGATTCAGTGCCAATTATGATATCAGCATCTGATGTGGCAGCAAGAGTATTGAAGTCAACGACTTTATTGACTATGCTTCTGCAATTCACAACAAGCAAAGTCAATGGATCATTTACTGCTAAAGACTTAGCTATCCCTCCCCTATTAATACCCTTCCTATTGATATTTTGACTCAACCTGGCATAAGATGACTTGGTACCTTTCCTAAAAAAATCGACAATAAACTCCTTCATTTTTGTACCAATCCTTGAGACAGCCCTTGCATTAAAATGAAACCTATCAACAGCAAACCAATGTTGGAGATCTGAGAGACATGCTCTGTAATCAAGTAGTTTTGCCCCAATAGCCTGACCTTCAGAAAACATCCTATTATTGATCCATCTGGCCTTTGCTGCAGTTAACCTGCCTTTATCCTGTCGTTCCACAACAGGACACAGCATAACTCTTGCCTTGGGCCTAAATCTTTTTACCTCTTTAGCTATATCCATAATTCCCTTCAGAACTTCAACTGCAGGTTTATCAAGAGTTATATCATTTGATCCTATATGTAAAATCGTCATGCAGTCCTCCTTTTCCCCTTTCATAATACCTTCAATCCTACCCTTTATGTCTTCCAAACTTGCATCAGGAAGGGAAGCAACACTAACACATCCTCTCTGTAGCCCTTCTGGTAGAGCCCAGCTATCAACACCAAAAAAAAAATAATTGCAAGTGCCATCGTACACCCACACGGGACCTTGGTTTTATTTCTTGTCCGAAAGAAGGCACACTCGCGGCTTCTCTCTTGCCTGAAAGAAGCCGACCCACCGCGGTCTAGTATCGAACCTACAACTACTGGCGTAGTTACTGAGCGTGCTAACCACTACGCCATTGCAGCGGGCATCGCACCTAATACATGTCACCATTTTCAGAAAACCCCCTCTGTAATGGGTACATCCTGCCTCGGTGACGCAGTGGGCATAGTGCTTGGTAACTGCAGCTTCCTTTGGATTAGAAGTAAATCCATTGTCTCATGTGGCGTTCAATGGCATTTATACATAAAAGAACTTTCTACTATGCAACGGATAGGTGAGGCAACATTTCCAGGTGTAGGAGCTTGCCACCTGGCATCGGTGGAATACTTCAAAGAACAGTAGACCTATAATAAATATGCACAGGGGTTGCAGCTTTAGTCTGCATCTGACTGGAAAAACGCAATCCAAAAGATCACCCTTGCATCTATTCAGACGGGCAAGATGGGTACCCGACCCTGCCATAGGCAGCAAATAAGAAGGTAGCTTGACTGTAGACAAACGTCTCTTGATTGATTTGTTTGTAAAAATTGAATTTGTGTACTTCAATAATTTTGTGAAATATAATATTATACAATGCATTTTTTACAGTTAAAAAAAACACAATATAAAACAATATATTGTTTTGATTAATTTATATACCCATACCCCTCTTATGGGTACACTTTGGCTAGGTCCCGCACGCGTACCAATTAGAGAGGTTTCTCTGTATAAACATTCACAGGCTGTCAGGCGTAATTAGAAGGATTGTTGCAATTGACAAATAAAATGCACTTGTCCTTGATTCCCATACAGCACAATGTTCGTTACATTGCAAAATGATCATTAACCAACTATCAAAAGACTCGGTATGCAACACCAACTGAACTTTTGATGTGCTCTTAGAGATGTTCAACGATCACAGTTTGTCATCATTCCGGGAAAGAAAGGTGCCAAGGTTTATGATATTTGGTTGGATGCTACTCAAGGTGGGCGTTTGGTTTAATCGAAAAGTTCAAAGTGTGCCAGCTGCCTGATGGGAAAAGCTATGGCCTCATAAAAAAAGTACGATGACGGCAATGCATAGGGGGAAATTCTGAGTGAGGTTGGGCGGCTATATTGCGTTGGACACTCCAGTTCTTGTTAGATCACTGAAGTAACGCAAGCAACACTGGGTAATGCCAATACCCAAATCGTCGTAACAATGTAGTGGCTGTGCAGACGCTGCATTAGTACTCCACAGTGGACGGGGCTCTAATGACAATTGTAGTTGATGGGTCTCAAAACGCAAACAAAACGATGGGTTTTCCAGTTTGAAAACACCAGATCAAAGTCATTTTAGGGTGGACAAGTGTAAATAAACTAATTTCGGTCATGAAACGTCGACCTCGGCAATAAATGTGTGTTGACCGAATTCCATAGAGCAGCGTTTCCCAACCTGTGGTACGCGAGTTGCAGGTTGGTGGTACGCGAAAAATAATCAATAATGGCGGACATAACAAAAAATAAATCATGAAAATCTCATAGGAACGTTTTTTTATTTGCTGACGATGTAGGAAGGTTAGAGGAGGTTCAACAGGGCTTCCAGGACACAGTAGGGTACCAGGACCTCTAACTGGTCGTGTACCAGGACCAAGGGGGTGTAGTTCGTAGTGGAAATGAGTTGCTACCAGCAGTGAAAGAGTTTAGATATCTAGGATCAGAGATTCAGATTGACGGGGAGATCGACTCCGACGTTACCCGCAGAATCAATGTAGGATGGCTAAAGTGGAGACAGGCAAGTGGTGTGCTATGTGACCGCACAGTCCCAATAAAGTTGAATGGTAAGGTTTACAAAACTGTAGTTAGGTCCACTATGCTGTATGGATCAGAGTGCTGGGCAGTGAGGAAGAACCATGAGAGGAGAATGCTAGGGGCCGAGATGCAAATGCTACGTTACATGAGTGGAGTGTTGAGGGCTGACGGAGTCCGCAACGAGTATGTTAGAGGCAGTTTGCGGGTGGGAGAGGTGGTATTGGCATATGATGCGAAGGGGGAGGAGGAGCTCCTGCGGTACATTATGAAGCAGAAGGTGGCGGGTGGCATCAGGAGTAGAGGGAGACCCAAGCAGACGTGGGAGCAGGTTGGGGATAGACGGAATTGGAAGATTAGAACCCGCAGACCGACCCTGCCATAGGCAGGATAAGGGTGTGATGATGATATATGATCATAGAAACGTTTTTTCCTATAATTTATAAAAATTATTTTAATAATATTATACAGTAAAGTTGTTAATATGTATAGTCCCTGATTGGCAATTTCCTTAACAATATGAATATCATCATCATACCCTTATCCCGCCTGAGGCAGGGTCCAATCTGCGAGTTCTAGCCCTCCACTCCCGTCTGTCGCCCACCAGGTCACCGTCCACCCCACACACCGCCATACCCTTACGGACAACTTGTTACCACGTCAGCTTCGGTCTCCCCCTGCCCCGGGTACTTCCTATCACCTGCAATCATGGTGTGACCCTAACGAGCTCCTCGTCCCCTCTTCTCATTACGTACCCATACCACCTCAACTTATTTTCTCTCATCTTTTTGGCGATATCCACCACCCCCAGGCTACCACTAATATACTTATTCCTAATTTCTATCCGCTCTTAATACTCCACTCATGTACTGCAAGATTCGCATCTCGGCTACCTGCATTCTACTGACGTGGGTCTTCCTCACTGCCCAACGCTCCGATACGTATAGCATATGTGGCCTAACCACCGCCCTGTAGAACTTCCCTTTCAACTTGATTGGGACCCTCCTATCACACAGGACTCCACTTGCCTGTCTCCACTTCAGCCACCCCCGTTGATCCTATGGCTCACCTCAGCGTCTATCTCCCCATTGCTTTGGAACGTTGATCCTAAGTACTTTACCTCTTGCACCTTTTTAACCAGTTCACCCTTTGAGCGTACGTCCCCATTATTTTCCTGTCCATCCCAATTGAAAGCTAAATACTCTGTCTTTTTCATTTTTATCGTGAGCCCTCCCTTTTCTATCAATCCTCTAATGTCGTTCAGTCCCTTTTCTATCTGTTCTTTGCTGTCACTAAGTTTTCCGATATCGTCTACAAATGCCAAACACTGAGGGGCATATTCACCTACTCCCGTCACCAGTTCGTCCATAACCAGGATGAAGAGGTATGGATTAAGTGCTGAACCTTGGTGCACCCCGACTTTCACTGGGAAACCCCCAGTATTCTCCCAAGGAGTCCTTACCCTGGCTATGGAACCTTCATACATATCTTTGACTATTCGGATAAACCCTTCTTCTACCCCCTTTTTTGTAATACCTCCCAAACTACCTGCCATGGGACACTCATAGGCCTTCTCCAGGTCGACAAAGACGGCATGGAGAGCTTTCTTTCCTGCTCTATATTTCTCTATCATCTGCCTCAGGATGAAGATTGGTTCCATTGTGGACCTCCCTGGCATAAACCCAAACTTGTTTCCCCAGACACTGGTTCTAACCCTGAGGCGACATTCCAATACTCTCTCCCAGAGCTTCATGGAGTGGCTCATTAGCTTTATACCTATGTAATTACCACAATCCTGGACATCCCCCATTCTGTCTCCTCTAGCTATCCTACTGAAGAGTTTCCCTAGCCACCTGGTACCTGTGCTCCCTAGGCTATGCCACACTTGGATGGGGATGCCAACTGGGCCTACAGCTTTTCAACCCTTCATCTTCCTTAGTGCCCTGGCTACTTCCTCCTATGCTACACAGTCTACCACCCCTTTTGACGCAGGATGGGTAGCGGGGACCTCACCTCCCCCTGTAGCATTCAAGAGAGTTTGAAAGCACTCTTCCCACCTCCTCTTTACCTCTGGTGGGGAGAGCAGGACCCTACCTTCACTATCCTTTACTGTTCACTATCCTTAACAATATTAATAATTGAGGGAAAATTTTTGGACGAGCAACACGTCTTCTTATAAATGGGGGGGGGGGGTATTTTTTGTGGAGCGTCCCATGTTGAGTTCTGAAAAATATGGTCACCCTATAAAATTTATAATGCAAATAAAATTAGACTATTTTTCACTGGTATGGCCAATGGTGGAGTACTGTAGTCGAATTTGGTTTCCCCTTAGGCAGGGGTTATCTTGGGAAATTGAAATGATACAAAGGAGGGCTGCAAGAATTGTGCTGCATCGCTTCTCTCAAAGGTTGAGTGTCTCAGACATGATAACGGAATTAGAATGGGACTCACTACATCAGAGGCAGGTATCTGACAGCATTATGCTGTCAGAGGGAAAAAGGATCATACCTTCAAACTGAAGGAAGTTGGGGCACGAACAGACTCATATTACTGGTCTTTTCTTCCAAGGGTCATTTGGCAATGGAATTCTCTCAGTGAGGATAATGTTAGGAAGTTTCTTCAAGAAGGTGCCATTATAGTAGGTATGCAATATTTGGCAAAATAGGTGTTATACTTCAGGTTCCTTGGGGGTTCAATGGGTTATAAATTATTATTCAATGGATTGTCAATGGTCTCTCCACTGACAATTTGGCTTATCAGGACTGCTTGCAGTGTATTCAATTAGAAGTAGAAAATAACACAAAATAACAACATTTCACGAAATACAATCATTTTTATGAAGTGGTACAATTTAGCGTGATGTACTGCCAAGTGGTATGTGAGCTGAAAAAGTTTGGGAAACGCTGCCTTAGAGGAATCAGAAAAGGGGAAGTCATACAGTCAGGTCTCTTTTTATGCGGGGGAAACGTTCCTCAGAAAATCGCATAAAACGAATTCCCACAAAATGAGACTATAAGTCTATGGAAAAATGCGGGATACGTTCCGTAATTTTTAAAATTCGCATAACTCCGAAATAACGAATTAAAATGAATGTAAAACCGCATAGAAAAAGTTTTTTGATGTTAAAGAAAATAGGTTTCGTAATAAATTTCTTTGGGAAGCTGAAAAAGATTTATATGAACCTTAAATAAAATGGTATTTCAATTCAATTGTATATCTGGTAAGGGTATACGCCATCTGCAAACTGTTTGTAAATCACTTTCATCATCAGAAAAAAACTGTCTTTGCAATAGATGTCTTTGATATAGACGATACATTTTCACAAACATATTTTTTGCTGACTCTCTGGAGACTTTTGTTTTTACCATCATCATCATCATCATCGTCATACCTGTATCCCACTTGCGGCAGGGTCGGGTCTGCAGGTCCCCTGAACAGGTTCTGATTGGGGACACTCCAGTCAGGCGTCTGGAACACGCAGGGATATTGGCAGGGTTTTCTGTGGGGGGATGCCGGTGTCACACGTCAAAGTGTCCGGGGCCCACTTGAAAGTGTCCCGTGGGACACTTTGAGACAATTTTTGAGTACCTGAAAGTGCCCACCATCTAGGTCGGAATGCAGATGCCCGAATTTGTCTCTTTTCTGAAGAGCACATATGCACTGCAGAGCACATGTGTAACGTGAATCAACGCGAAATTTCTATCAAAATAACTTACCCCGGGTAATGGAAAACGGCCGAGACACTTTGACGTGAAATCGGACACTTTGAGGTATGTGTTAAATTACCTCAATGTGTCCGGGGACACTTTGACACCAGCCTGCACCAGCCTGCACCTCATTCACTAGAAGTTCTTCTATATATCATCATGGTTAAAAATGATCAAATCACCTCCAAAATAAGTTTTAATTTTAGAGCATGTTCAGTGGAACTGCAGACCCGACCCTGCCACAGTCGGGATAAGGGTACGATGAAAATGATACGGTTTTAAGTTTCATGTACGAGTGCGGAACCCCCTATTATGTAAGCTAATTTCTGACAGACATTGCGGTGGATTTTATCAGTGTCATGGGCCTTAGACTGACTATACTCCCTGAACAAGCATACAGTATGCATATTTGGCGAAATTTTTTTTAACCAAATGCAAACCGCGTAACTTGGAAATCGCATGAAAAGAACCGGCATAAAAAGAAAGCCAACTGTACTTGAGAAAAACTCGAATCATTATCACGATACCCTTTTCCCTCTTGTGGCAGGGTCGGGTCTGCGGGTCCAATGAACATACTCTGACTGGGGGCACCCCAGCCGGGCGTCTGGATACCACAGGAAATATTTGCTAATTTGTCTGTGGGGGGATGCCTGCCTATCCCACTGTTCCAACACCGCATTACACAACCAAAATAGAAATTTTCGCAGGTAAATTTAATGCTTTGTTGGTTTGTAATATTGCATGGTGTCTGACTTTTTGCACAATAACTACAATGCAACAGGGAGCGGCGAATTGCGTTGGACACACCAGTTCTCGTCTGATCACTGAAATTAAGCAGCCCAACCCCAGCTAGTACTAACATGGGTGGCCGCTTGAGAAAACTGGGTACTGCTAATACGCAACAATCGTCACATTAGTGTAGTGTCTGAGCAGTCTCAGCATAAGAACTATGCTGTGGACGGGGCTCTAATGACCATGTAGTTGAGGTGCTCTAAAACACCAACAAACCAAACCAAGCCACATGGGCATCAATTGGAAATAAAATACCTTCTCTACTGTTCAACAGGTAGATGAAAGGGAAAATTTCCAGTTGTAGGAGCTCGCTCCCTGTCTTCGGTGGAGTGCCCCAGCAAACAGCTGACCAACGATAAATAAGCATTGCGATTGCGGCTTTAGTCGGCACCCGGCGGTGTCAAAATACCGTCCAACAGATCACCCATGTGCCCATTCAGAGGGACAAAGATGGTTACCCGACACTGACATAGGCGGGGAAAGGGCTAGTAGCTAGGGATTTCTCCTTAAATGTGCTACATGGTTCTGTCAATATGCTTTGGGAAAGGTTGCAAATAACGTTGGCATTACGTGTTACTTGCATTTGAACACGTCATTGGGAAACACGAAAGGTGTACCCTGTACACTCCTCACTTTTGCCCTACCCCGTGAAGCGGCTTATTGCGTTGGACACAACCGTTCTCGTCTGATCACTGAAGTTAAGCAAAGCAACCCAATCTACTTCTAACATGAGTGGGCGGTTGGGAAAATCGTCGGAATAACGTAGCGTCTGTGCAGTCTCTGCATTAGAACTAAGCAGTGGCCGGGGTTCTAAAGACTTTGTAGTTGAAGGGCCCTAGAACACCAAGAAACCAAAAAAACCCTACCAAGTCCTTTCAATTCTGAAATGACTTGATTCCTGTGACACATGTACTACTTGTGAACCTGGTGCTATGCCAGGAGTGTGTTCATATCTTCAGGTAGTTTCATTGTCAAATTCACTGTTACGAAACCGGAAATCATGTCCAGGTTTGCAATTACCCCACCACAAGCAGGGGCGGATCCAGGATTTTCTTCGGGGGGGGGGGGGTG
>JAAFCE010004287.1:15762710-15814545 GCA_013389805.1 Trigoniulus corallinus
TAGATGGCACACAATTATCTGAAACGGATAACTGCATGTTGCCAAACACAAGCCGAGACGAAACATAAAAGGACGAATTTGAGACCTGAAATTCGTCTCTCGTTACGTCCGTCCCTTCTACATGCAAGATCCCTAATACATACGAAATCAAAATACAGTAATTTAAAAAAAATTTCATTTTTCATTCACTAGCGCTAGGCCCAAGGCGGCCGCCTCGGTCGCCTTGGCCTACGGCCGGCCCTGCATGCACTGTATATGCGCAGTATCGAATGCAATGATATTATCGGAAAATAATTGTTCAACATGTGAAAATTTTAAATCGACCGGGACAAATGACTGTCGGACCGGGAGATATATTAGACAGTGCTTTTCTGCAGCCGGTTGCCAACCAAAGCTGAAACCCCCATGCTTATTTATCGTCGGTCAGCTGTCGTTGGGGAATTCCACCGACGTCAAGGGGCGAGCTCCCACACCTGGGTATTTTGCCTCATCTACCCGTTGCACAGTGGAGAGTGTTCTTTTACTTCGAAAGGGCATTATTTTACTACTGGGTCATTGCTTTACTTCCCGTCTAAAGGAAGGCGCATTCAAGAATTCCGTTTGGCCAGTCACTTCAATTCTGTGTCGAGTGGGGAGCCACTGACGCAGAAATTTGGTTGGTGTTTTAGGGCCAGTCAACTACAATGGTCATTAGAGTGCCGTCCACTGCATAGCTAATGCGACGATTTCGGGTATTAGCAGTTCCTAGTGTTCCCAAGGGGGTCATCCATGCCAGTACTAGCTGGGGTTACATTGCTTAACTTCAGTGATCAGAAGATCCATCAGTGATTCTGTCTTACAACGCAACCGAGGCCCCAATGAACAGTAGGATAGCGATGAATAAGAAATGGGGTGCAGCCTTAGGTGGGCAGCCAACTTTTTAAAAATTACCGTCCAACAGACTGCCCAGGGTTGCGGGTGGGACAAAAGGTCACCTAGCCCTGTCATAGGCGAGAAAAGGAAGTAGTAGAAAATGGTTTGGGAGCAGCTTATTGCTTTGGAAAAACCAGTTCTCGTCTGATCACTGAAGTTAAGCAACGCAAGCCCAGTTAGTACTGACATGGGTGGTCGCTCGGGAAAGCTGGGTACTGCTAATACCCAATAATCGTCGCATTAGTGTAGTGTCTGTGCAGTATATGCATTAGAACTATACAGTGGACGGGTCTCTAATGACCTTGTAGTTGACGAGACCTTAAACTCCAACAAACAACAACAAAAAAAAAAGCTAAGCAACGAAACTTCGGGTAGTACTAACATGAGTGGCTGCTTGGGAAAACTAAGTATTACTAATACCCAAAAATCTTCGCATTAGTGTGGTGTCTCTGCAGTGTCTGCATTAGAACTATGCAGTGGACGGGGCTCTAAATGACCTTGTAGTTGAAGGGCCCTAAAACACCAATTAAACGAAAAGAAATGGAAAGTGGTTAATGTTCTGATTTCTATCATGGCGTCTAGAAAACAATATTATCCAAATAGCCAAGGATCTCTTTATGGGTGGAACCGACACCAGTTCCAATACCCTTACCTGGGCACTGCTCTACATGGCTTTGTGGCCATCGTTTCAAGAGAAGGTTCAGCAAGAAATGGATGACACCATTGGGCGGCAACGACTACCAACGTTCACAGACCGAACATTGTAACTGCATAAAACTAGTGACACCGAGGGGCTTTCAAGAACTTCGACGTGTCGTAATGATGTCCTTTTTTGTGTTTCATTGTCTGCCTTACACCTGTGCCACCATCCTAGAAATTCATCGTTACGCAACAATTCTTCCTTTTTCTGTATTCCACGCTGTCACACGAGACACAACACTCTTTGGATACACATTGTCTAAAGGAACTGTCATAGCGCCGAATGTATGGGCCGTTCACCGTGATCCGAAAATTTGGGGCGATCCTGAAGTGTTTCGACCTGAGAGGTTCCTGAATAATAATGGACAAGTAGAAAAACCAGACTATTGGATACCATTCTCACTTGGTCTGTATAACGTCACACCTATTATCCCTGCATGCCTGGAAAAAGGGCGTTTCCCGCCTATGGCAGGGTCGGGTTCTTGGCTCTCTGAGTTGACAGAAGGGTGATTTATTGGACGGTGACATTCCGAGCTGGCTACCAAAGCTGCAAATCCCCCCCCCCCTGGCTTATTTGTCGTCGGTCTATTTCTCGTTGGGGCACTCCACCGACGCTCCTACATGTATTCCTACATCTGGGAATTTTGCCTCATCTACCTGATTTATAGTAGAGAGGGTTCTTTTATGTGTAAATACCATCGTACACTACACGGGGCATATATTTTACATCTCATCCGAATGAAGGTGCACTTGGGGCCTCTCGCCCAAAAGATGCCAACCCACCTTGATCCAGTTTGGAACCTGGAACCACTGGTAAAGTTAATCCAGCACGCCACCTATTGCTCCAGGGAGGAAGGTCTCGTGGGGCCTAAAATCGTTCATAGGCTTAGATGGTATGGACACGTCATGAGAAGATGGGAGGAGGAGGAGGAGGAGCGCGTTAGGTCCATTTCAGTTGTGACGTGGTGGGGAAGCACCCGGGGTAGGGGGAGACATAAGCAGACATGGGTGCAGGTTGTCCATAAGGATATGGTAGTCTGTGGTGTGGATGGGGATCTGGTGGGAGATAGACGGTAGTGGAAGATTAGAACCCACAGAACCGACCCTGCCACAGGCAGGATGACGGTATAATGATGATGATGAACCCGGATCGGTGACCACAGAATGAGAAATATAACCTTTAACGAACAGATAATGTTACTGATTGCCTGTCGTCTAAAGGTGTCATGCGGGTAGAGACCTCAGGTCCCATGTCATACTGGGTCGAGTGACCTATGTGGGGCAGGCTGGCATCCCCCTCAGACAGCATAGCCAATATCCCTGTGGGTTATTGGACATCTGGGGTAGTCTGATAGACCAGTGGTTTTCAACTGGTGCTCCACGGAGCCCTGGGGCTCTGTAGCAGGATTTTCGGGGCTGATCCCACTATCAGGGTCCCAGAATCATGGTCCCACTATCAGAGGCCAACTATAAGGGCCCCAGTATCAGGGTCAGAGTATCAGGGCTCAAGCATCAGGGTCCTGGTTATCTGGGTCTGAGTATCTGGGGCCAAGTATCTGGTCACCAACTATCATTGTCCCAGTATCAGGGTCTGGATATCAGGGTCTGGGTATCAGGGTTTGGGTATCAAGGTCCAGGTATCAGGGTCCGGGGGTATTGGGGTCCGGGTATCAGGGTCTGGATATCAGGGTCCGGGTATCAAGGTCCAGGTATCAGGGTCCAGGTATCACAGTCCAAGTATCAGGGTCCAACTATCAGGTTCCAACTATCATGGTCCCAGAATCAGGGTCCCAGCATCAGGGTCCCAGTGTCAGGGTCCCAGTATTAGAGTCCCATAAACAGGGCCCCACTATCAGGATCCAAAAATGGGATCTGACAATTAGGGTCCGTCTATCAGGGCCATCAGATGCAAGTCATCTATATCTATAGCTCTAGTTGTGGTTTGATTGAGAAAATCCAAATGGGTTGAGAACTGCTGTGGTTGGTTTTTTTGATTTTTAATTTTTATACATCTGCAGAGTGATTAGCAGATTAATCTCCATGCTTGTTCACATCTTTTTAGCTACCATGCTTTCCCACTGTCACACTTACTCACAAAAAAATCAAGATGAGTTGGAAATGTTGTGATAATTCGCACAACTACTCCAACATGCATTTACACTTGCAAGTAAAATGGTGCACAAAAACTTTTGACAATTTTTGGAAGTACACTCACAACATTGTTTACACACAGCATGTTAATGTCTGACAGCAACTTGAGCAAACTTTCTTCCTAGTGTAAACCGAGCTTAAGACACATGATAAAAATTTGGATATTGGAAAGTGGAAGTGACCTTCAACTCTGTCTCATTTCAGGTGGACGACTTTGTGCGGGTAAAGCTTTGGCTGATATGAGTATTTTCATGTTCTTCACCTGTCTTTTACATCAGTTTAAGTTTTCACTGAAACCTGGAGAACAGTTACCAAGATTGGATCCCGAGTATGCCCTGACCCTTTCTCCTCAGCCCTTTACATTACTGGTCAAACAACGTCCTGACAACTTGCCTCTATAAAGTTTGAAATAAATTTGCCATTTGCATTAAGAAAGCGTGTTTGTCTCAAAAATCAAAAATACGTTCGGGTGCCTGCCGAAAATGGGGGGATTTCCCACACTTGATGGTATTTTAGGGCCTTTCAACTACAATGTTCATTAAAGCCCCGTCCACAGCATGGTTCTTATTCAGAGACTGCACAGACGCTGCACTAATTCGATGATTTTTTGGTATTAGCCAGCTTTGGGTATTGCCCAGTTTTTACCAAGTGGCCACTCATGTCAGTACTAGCTGCGGTTGCAATGCTCAACTGCAGTGATCAGACAAGAACTGGCATGTCAAACATAAATCGCCACACTCCTAACCCGTCCCATTTGAAGTATAGACTTGGTTTGTGTTTTAGGGCCCATTTACAACAAAGGTCATTAGGGACCCAGAAGGACAATCACCATGGTGGGGGTGTAAATGGCCATCCCACCATGATGGCAATAAATAAGGGCAAAACCCACTAATACTCATAACAATAAGAAGGCAATAGCCAAATAAATATTGACGAATAAATATAGGCAAAAGCCAAAACAGACATTACAATAAATGCGACAAAAGCCAAAACAGACAGAGAAATAAAAAGGCAAAAGCCAAAACAGACACAGACATAAAATGGCAAAACCCAAAACGATACAAGAACAAATGGAAAGCTGCTGGAAAGTAAAACGTGTACAAATCAAATTTTGTGAAAGAGTCCATCCTCATTCACAAATACAAGCGACCTCTCAACCCCCCCTGAGGGTTATCCCCACGTAAAATGGAGAGCTAGCGCCTGACTCCCAGTTCGCATCGAAGTTCATGGTATCTCTTACAGTGACTAAAGATTTGTGCCACTGTGAGGGACTCCCAATAGCTGTCTCAAAACGATTGATCCTCACCCCGTAGAATGTAGCAGTGGGGGAGGAACGTGTGACGATTCAAAGCCAAGCAAGCACAACCTCCTCCCTCTGTGGCTGGCAGCATGAGGACAACCAGTGCACTGGAGTGTCCTTCAGTGTGTGGAGTATAGTGCTGGTCTCCGAATTGGACCACCATTGTTCATGGATGGCCCGCCACACCATCGGAGGAAAGGACAGTAGTTGTTGTTTGTTTGTTGGAGTTTAAGGTCCCATCAACTACAAGGTCATTAGTGACCACTGTATAGTTCTAATGCATATACTGCACAGACACTACACTAATGCGATGATTATTGGGTATTAGCAGTACCCAGGTTTCCCCAAGCGACCACCCATGTCAGTAATAACTGGGCTTGTGTTGCTTAACTTCAGTGATCAGACAAGAACTGGTGTGTCCAATGCAACTCGCCGCTCCAGGGGACAGAAGTGTTAGGTACATGTGGCAAGTGGGCCACCTGACAGGAATGGGCATCCGCCCTGTCATTCCACATGATGCCAACATGCCCCTTTTGTTTTGTTTCTTTGCATTTTAGGGCCCGTCAACTACTACGATCATTAGGGCCCGGAAAGACAATCATCATGGTGGGGGTGTAAATGGCCATCCCACCATGATGGCAATAAATAAGGGCAAAAGCCCACTGAAACTAATATTAATAACAATGCAATAGCCGAAATCGAAAATAACTACAGGCAAAAGCCAAAACAGACGTTAAAAATAAAAGCAGCAAATAAAAAATAAAGCGGCTAAAGCCAAAACAGACAAAACAATAAAAGTGGCAAAAGCCAAAACAGATATAACAGAAAAGGTGGCAAAGGCCAAAATAGACATAACAATAAAAGTGGCAAAAGCCCCAACAGGCATAACGATAAAGGTGGCAAAAGCCTAAAGAGACATAACAATAAAAGCAGCAAGAGCAAAAACAGACACAAAGATAAAAAGGCAAAAGCCAAAACAGACACAAAGATAAAAAGGCAAAAGCCAAAACGATCCAAGAATAAATTCATGCTGCTTTAAAGCTGCTCTCAACCCCCTGAGGGTTATCCCCAAGTGAGGCAGACAGCTCGCAACTGACTCCCAGTCGGCATCTCAGTTCACAGTATCGCTCACTGTGACTAAAGGTGTGTGCCACTGTGAGAGGCTCCCAACAGAAGTCAACCATGGTTGATCGTCACCCCATAGAATGTAGGAATGGGTGAGGAACATGTGACTGATTCGCAGCTGAGCAAGCACAACCTCCTCTATATCTGCGACTGGTGGCACAAGGACACCCAGTGCACTGGAGTGTCCTTCAGTGTGCAGAGTTTGTTGGTGGTCTCTGCAAACCACTGTGACCACCATTGTTCATGGACGGCCTGCTGCACCATTGGGAGAGCATCGGAGGAGAGGAAAGCAGTGTCTGTTATATCTGGCAAGTGGGCCACCTGACAGGCATGAGCATCAGCCCTCTCATTGCCCATGATGCCAACATGTCCCAGAAGCCACATAAACAACACTGTCTTGCCCTGCTTATGAATCACAAGCAGCAATCTATGCATACCCTGGACGATGGCAAGTCTGCCATATGGGTGTGCAACAGCTGAAGGGAGGATAGGGAGTCAGTAGCAATAACAAAGTGTCTGTCATTCAATAATAGGATGAGTTCCAGTGCCCTGTGCCGAGCTGTGAGCTCTGCAGTTAAGACACTGGTGGCGCCTGGAAGGCGGCCCCCTATGAGATGACCAGTTCTAAAGACTGACCAACCCACCGAGGAACCATTCTTCAACCCATCCATGTAAATAAAACCATGGCTCCCATTGGTCAGAGAGTGGCATCCAAACTCTTGTTAGTACACTGACCTATCAGTACTGGTTTTGAGAAAGGCTGCGAGGACAAAATTAATAGTTGGCTCTGGCACTGCCCAGGGCGGTACAGAGGCCGGTAATACTGTTTGCACCCTAGGCAGTCACACCCAGGCCAGTAAGACAATCCATCCACTGCACGCCAAATGGAGAGGGAATCCCAGCGTGGCTGTCGAATCGCTGTCTCAGAGTACGATTAAAAGCAGGTGGGTGCGTAGGGTGCTGGGGCTGCCCTTTCAGCCTCAAAATGTATGAAGTTGCCAAGTACTGCCGCCACAGTCAGTGGCGGTTCACCAGTCTCGGCATAAAGGCTGAGCACTGGGTCTGTGCGGAACGCCCCAATGGACAACCGGATGCCAGCATGATGAACACTGTCCAGCATCCGGAGAGTGGACGGAGCGACCAGGCCATATACGCCACAGCCATAATCCAGATGTGATCGATTGTTTGTTTTTTTGTTGTTTTAGGGCCCATCGACTACAAAAATCATTAGGGCCCAGAACGACAAATCACCATGGTGTGGGTGTAAATGGCCATCCCACCATGATGGCAATAAAAAGGTCAAAAGGCCACTAAAAGTAATAAACAATCAAAGGCAATAGCCAAATAAATATGGAAAAATAATGACAGGCAAAAGCCAAAAACAGAAATAAAAATAAAAGCAGCAAAAGTGAAACTAGACATAACACTAAAAGTGACAAAAGCCAAAACAGACATAACAATAAAAGTGGCAAAAGCCAAAACAGACATAACAATACACACGGCAAAAGCCAAAACAGACACAGAAATAAAAAGGCAAAAGCCAAAACAGACCATAATCAACGTGGCTAAAGCCAAAACAGACACAGAAATAAAATGGCAAAAGTCAAAATAATTCAAGAATAAATGCAAAGATGTCTAAAAACAATTCCTGTATAATTCAAATTTTGTGAAAGAGGCCAGTCTCTTTCGCAAATACAAGCAAGTTCTCCACTGCCTGGGGGTTATCCCCAAGTTAAGTGGAGAACTCTGGACTGACTCACAGTCGCCATCTAAGCTCTCGGCATCTCTCACAGTGACTAAAGATATGCACTACTGTTAGAAGCTCCCAAAAGAAGTCACACCATGGCTGATCCTAACCCCGTAAAATGTAGGAGTGGGTGAGGAACGTGTGACCGATTTGCAGCCAAGCAAGAACAACCTCCTCTCTCCATGACTGGCTGCACGAGGACACCCAGTGCACTGGAGTGTCCTTCAGTGTGCAGAGTTTGTTGGTGGTCTCCGCAAATCACTGAGACCATAACTGGCCATGGACGGCCTGCCGCACCATCAGGAGAGAATCCAGAGGAGGGGACAGCAGTGTTCGGCATATCTGGCAAGTGGGCCACCTGATGGGCATGGGCATCCGCCCTCTCATTGCCCATGATGCCAACATGCCCTGGGACCCACATAAACAACACTGTCTTGCCCTGGTTACGAATCGCAAGCAGCAATCTGTGCACACCCTGGACAATAGCATGTCTGCCATGTAGGGTGTGCAACAGCTGAAGGGAGCATAAGGAGTCAGTCGCCACAACAATGTGTCTGTCGTTCAATACTTGGATGAGTTCCAGTGCCCTGTGCAGAGCTGTGAGTTCTGCAGTTAAAACACTGGCAACGCCTGGGAGGCGGCCCCCTATGAGATGACTAGTTGTAAAGACTGACCAACCCACCGAGAAGCCATCCTTCGACCCATCCGTGTAAATAAAAACATGGCCTCGATAGGTCCAAGAGAGGCGTCCAAACTCTTGTTGGTACACTGACCTAGCAGTACTGGTTTTGGGGACGGCTGCAATCATTAAATCTAAACTTGGCTCTGGCACTGTCCAGGGTGGCACAGAGGCCGGCAGTACATGCTGCACCCTAGGCACAGTCACACCCAGGCCGGTAAGACCGCCCATCCACCACACACTGAATGGAGGGGGAACCCCTGGGTGGCGGTCGAATGGCCGTCTCATAGTGTATCTAAAGATGGCTGGGTGTCTAGGGTGCTGTGGCTGACCTTCCAGCTGCAAAATATATGCAGCTGCAAGGTACTGCTGCCACACACTCAGAGGGGTTTCACCAGTCTCAGCATAAAGGCTGGGTACTGGACTTGTGCAGAACGCCCCAATGGACAACCGGATGCCAGCATGATGAACACTCTCCAGCATCTGGAGAGTAGATGGAGCGGCCAGACCATATATGCTGCAGCCATAATCGAGACGTGATCGAATGAGTGATCTGTAGAGCCGAAGCATCACTGTTCAATCTGCCCCAAAACCAGTTCCCTGCAGGCACCGCAGAATATTCAGGTAGTGAAGGCACTTAGCCTTCAGCTCCTTCAAGTGCGGGACCCATGTCAGGTGGCTGTCAAAACGGAGACCAAGAAACCGCACTGCCTCTACAACTGGGAGGAGGCGGCCCTCAAGGGTAAGCTGAGGCTCAGGGTGAAGCCCTAGCTTACGACAGAAGTGCATCACAGTTGTTTGGTCAGGGGAGAACTTATAGCCATGAGAGGTGGCAAACTCTTTGGCACTATTTAGTGCCAGTTGCAGCTGATGCTCCATGCTGTGCATCGGTATCTAACAGAGAAGTCATCGACGAATAGGAACGACTTTACCAGGGAGTGAACGGAGGATGGTAGGCCGTTCACTGCAACAGCAAAGAGCGTCGCACTCAAGACGCTCCGCTGTGGGACACCATTCTCCTGCAGGAAAACGAAGGAGTAGGTGTTATCCACTTGCACTCTGAAGGTCCATTCGGACAAAAAGCGATGGAGGAAGAGGGGCAGATTACCCCTGAGACCCACAGTGGGCGAAAGTAGATACGGTGGGCGAACTCCTCCCAGTCCGCCTGACACAGACACCACCATGGTGGGTGTTGGGGTAATGCCCCATCTCCACTGCTAACTTTGATGGGGAAGTGATCACTTCCACAAGGGTCTGACAAGACCTCCCACTGCAAACCTGGTGCCAACCCAGGAGAGCAGATGGATAGGTCTATACATGACAGACCACCAGTGGCAGTCATAGCATGTGTCGAGGCGACTGTGTTTAGAACAAGGAGACCATTGTGTGACACCCATTGTTCCACAAGTCGCCCCCGGGGGTAATGACTGTCTGAGCTCTATTGGGGATTATGGGCATTAAAATCACCCATTATCAAGAAGGGTCTTGGAAGCTGGGCACTGAGGGAATCGAGGTCTGCCCATGGGATATCAAACCCAGGTGGCATGTAAAGGGAACATAGAGTGGTGGGCACAGCCAGTTGCAATTAGACCCCCACTGCTTGCAGAGGCGTCTGTAAAGCCACTGGCACATGAATGCACCCATTCCGGATAAGGATAGCCACCCATCCCACAGGGTGGCTTCCATGCTGCTGGGTGTCTGCATATACAGTGTACCCCCGAAACAAAATGGGTATCACTGCGACTCTGGATCTCCTGGAGGAAGATGCAGACAGGGTTGTGCCTCAAGATCAGCAGTGCGATCTTGTCCCTCTTGTGGCAAAACCCTCGACAGTTCCATTGTAGGAAATTTACCATCAAGTGGACTTAGGCAGCTTGTTTCTATTCCTCCCTTTTCTCCGTCCCACTGCAGAAAAGGGAGGGACGCTTTCAATTGGTTCGTCCTCCTCCATCTTGAAGGAGGAATCCCCATCTTGCCCCAGTTGGGGCATGAAACCACCCCGTGTTCTCTGCCATTGGCTAGAGAGCTTGGGTGGACGAACCAAGGACACCCGCTCCACTCTGGAAGTGGTAGGTGTCCCTACTTTCTTTCCTCCTGTCTCACCCACCACCCCCTCCGTGGAGGAGGTTGGCTGGGCTGGGATGGGAGGGAGGCCTTCAAGGGAGATGTCTCTCTTTGATGAGTGGCATCTGGGGCCTCCAAAGAGGCTGGCACCGCCATTATTGGGGGGCCCATGCATGGGCCGGCGGTGGTGGAGCCGGAAGAAGCCATGGAAATGGGGTCGGGGTCCGTCTGGCAGCCGATGCTTGCACAGACTGGCACCCCATGGACCCTGCAGGCCCGAGAGGGCGTTAAACAGATGACAGGGGGAGCTGAGGTAGGGTGTCCGTCTGGGTACAGACAGAGGACACAGCAGCTGCCTTTGCAGCACCTGCATAGGACAATCCACGACTGGAGGTCCCTGGCAAGGCTAGCAGCCACCGTGCATCCAGAAAATTGATACCCTTCTGGACATGCAGCTCCTGGATTGCACGTTCCTGCAGCCAAGTGGGGCAATCCCGAGAAGAGGCGGGGTGGTTGCCCTTACAGTTTATGCAAAGATGTGCAGTCTTACAAGACTCAGGGGAGTGGTCACCCTGTCCACAAGTGCCACACACTGCCTTGGCAGAACACGAATTCTGTCCATGACCATATCGCTGGCACTTGAAGCACCAAAGCAGGCTCGGGATGAAGGCACGGACAGCCAAGCGGAAGTAGCCAGCCATGATGTACTCCGACACCTTGGGCCTATCAATGATCAGCACCAAGGTGTCAGATGGTTCTCCGTCCCGTCGGACTGAGGCGCGGCGAACAGCCACCACACCCTGGTCCCTGAGCTCCTCCGCTACCTGCTCTTCTGATTCCCCACACCACAGGGCACCACACCACACCTCTACTGGTGTTTAAGGTGCGATGGGGTTCGACCACAACGGGGATATCACCAAGCTTCCGCAGTTTCAGTAGTGCTTCTATCTGGTGAGGGCAGATGCCTCCACCACCAAGGTGCCATTGTGCAGTTTTTTGACCGAAGTCACGTCGCCGGCAATACCATTGATGGCTTTGGCGATAAGGAAGGGCGACGCCTTCCCCAAGGCTGCTCCATCCTCCCCAGAGATGGAATTAATCTGGGGAGGATAGGAAGAAGGTACAGATGGTGGTTTGCTGCACTTAAATTCTTAGATGCAGGAACATGCTGTGCATCGGCTTTGGAACCCTGCACCTTAAGGCTGAGGTCGTTGCCTCTTGTTAAGGGCAGGTGCCGATGCTGTAGACGCCAGAGGTTCGTTCCCTGATCCAGTTGGCTTTCAGGGGGAACGCAGCCTCTTTGTTGGAGCAGTACAGGTCTCCATCAGCTCAATGGCAGCTGGCCCACTCAATTGGGTGGGACCGAGCCCGCCAACTTCCAGCTCAACACAAGTCAGTAAAGAAGAAGGGGGAGGGTTGGAGTTATTTGATGAGGCCCCCAGCCTCGGTTTTAGAGTTGCCATAATTTTTAATAATTATGCGTTCACTGCCTGCAGGTCTTACCCACCACACGGACGCCCATTCGGATTGCCGAGATTCCTCGGGCAGTATACCTTTCAGGTGGCATAATCCCCGAGTACCGGACCTTTGGCATCGGGGTTGACTGCCGGTCCACTTACAGTCACCCAAGGAGGCCTAACCACTTATGCACCCCCCGGCCTATTGACCAAGACCTGGCTACTGCCTTGGCTTCCCGTTTTCCCTGGAAGCTGTGGCCGAAGTGATGTTTTGGAGAATATGGGTCGCAACCCTAGTCCCCGATGTCTGTCAGCCACCTCACCAGTGTGGAGTGGCCAAGAGACATCGCAGGGCATATGCCTCCTCAACCACCAGGATCCACTTTTCCCAGGGGTGTGGGTCTCCACGCATGGCCAACACGCGGGTAGGCGTTTGTTTATGGTCCCCTCAGTGAGGAGCCTACATCGACCGAGATCAAGTCAGTCATCCAGCAAAGGATGCAAGGACAATGACAACCACCATGATGGTATCGTCCTGTCCAGGACACAAGTAATGGCGAATGACGATAGTGGTGTCATCCAATCAGGGGCAAGAAAAACTCACCCCTTTTAGTTGCCTCTTATGACATGCAGGTATGCAGTGTGCCTATTCTACCCCAGGCACACACGGGTCGCAATTGCTGATATTCTCAATTGAAGAATGTAAGTCAGCACCATATCTTGCTGCATCAGTTACTTTAACTTCTGCACTCTAGCCTTCCATATATATTGAGAACCAGCAAGTAAATTGCTTTCATCAATGTGAAAATTTACCTTATACCATCTGTAATGGTGAGGTACTGCACATTTTTAAAAATCCGCTTGATGATTTCATTGGGAACAGCAATCCTCAGCTACCCACACTTCTTAGCCTTTCAACAGCCAACGGTGTTTCATCACCATCAACAGCCAATGGGAGACAGAATCGATCTCCTAACTTTGACAGACTGTAACTTTTGAACGGATTGAAATATTTAGATGAAAAATAGAAAAAAAATAAACCTTATTTCTCAGAGAGAAAGACTAGTCTCTGTGAGAAATTAAGAAATGGAATTTTCACATCAGAAAATGTCTTTAATTTGATTCAGGTCGAAAAACACTGGATTTGGGCATGGGGGGGTGGGAGTCCATAATGAGCTCATATGCAGTAAACAGATGCATGCACATTTCACAAGAATATGCACGAACTGAACAAATTACAATAAAATTATGAATCAAAACATTCAAAACAATTAGTAATGCTACTTCAATTGCCATTCAATCACATGGTTTGACATGAGAAGTGACCTTTTGAGCAAAAATGCATGCTTCAGTCTTTCTACACACTTCACCAGCTACTTCCAGGACAACCTTCTTCTAACACTATCAGTATCTCTATTAATAAATCTGATGTCTTGTGAAAGTGGTGACACTGCCAAAAGCTAATGGAAGATTTCTGGAGGAGATGGTCCCAAGAATATCATTTGATATTGTGCAATGATACCCATAGGGGGATAACGTTTTAGTAAAGGGTGAAAAAGTGTCCTGACTGTATTGGAAACTTGCAAGGATTGATAAGGCGATTTCTAGTCGGGACAGAAAGGTTTGATCATTTGAGTTAAGACTCCCAGATTGAAAGGTGACCAGGCATCCCATTCAGTTGTTGTGCAAACTTGAACTGAATGTTGACAACCTCTAGGTGTTAACCCTGGGGAGTATGAAGAATGCAACTTGACATTGACACCAACCTTGAAAACTTATCTGATTTACATGGTCACTGGGCTGTCACTTTACATTGTGACCCTTATACAAAGAACAACAAAGACTGACCTCATCAAGGGCAGAAGACAGAATAATGAAGAAATACGGACATTTGTAAATTGTCCCCATTTGTACAATTTGTAATCCTAACACATTGCAGACAGATGACGAGTTATCTCATGTTTTGTCCACCAGTTGTTAAGGGTGGATCACGAGATAATTCGTGTTTTCTGCACAGTGTGTTTTAGTGCCATCTGTTTTCATATTTTGTAACTAGTTCATTTGTTATGGTGTTTACATGAGTTGTTGATATATCAAACTTGACAATCTTTGTGTTTGTTTTATTTATTCACAGTTTTTGATAAAATAGAGGTTTTTTGAGAAGTTGGTATTTTGTCCACATTCCTCCTAGATTTAGACATGGCATCATTCAGAAAACGGAATGAAACACAAATACTTTCAGAAGTTTTTGATGATAATTTTTCAGACGTTCCTAGTGATAATGGCGATTCAGATGACTGTGTTGATGAATGTTTTGATGGCTTTGAGAATGATTCCTGTTACAGCGACTATATTACACCTGTAAGGAAGCATACGGTGGCAGTGCTTTCTAGTGATTCTGAAAGTAGGGATGAAGGTGGTTATGTTTTTCAGAACAATTTTTGCCATAATGATAACAATGAGTGGTCTGAAATTGACTTTCCACCACACTTGCAAGCATTTGAAGGCCGTCCTGGAGTGAGTACATTTCCGACTCAATGGGACTCTGTGGCCTCTGTGACTAGCCTGATGTTTGGTGATGACTTGTTTGAATTTTTTTGCAAGGAATTGTGCACATATCATCATCAAACCTCAGTAAAGCATAAATCATCACCTAAAGCACTGAAGTGGTCTCCTGTTACACAGAATGACATGAAGAAATTCCTTGGTCTGATTATTCTAATGGGACAAACAAGAAAAGATAGCTGGAAAGATTATTGGTCAACAGATCCTCTAATAGCTACCCCAATATTTTCACAGACTATGAGTCACAATAGATTTGAAAAAATATGGACATTTTGGCACTTTAATGACAACACAAAAATAGACCATAGCTCTGGAAGACTTCAACATTCAACCTGTGTTGGATTATTTCCTCAACAAATTCAAGACACTTTACAGAGCAAAACAACAGTTATCTTAGGATGAGGGAATGATTCCATGGAGAGGACGCCTGAAGTTTTGAACATACAACCCTGGAAAGCTTACAAAGTATGGCTTACAGGTTAGGATGGTATGTGAGAGTGACACAGGCTATATCTGCAATATGGAGATTTACACTGGTGAAGGGAAAAAATTAGAAGAAACTGTCCTCTCAGTCCTTGGTCCATATCTTGGTGTGTGGCACCATGTCTACTAGGATAATTACTATAACAGTACCTCTACTGCAGAATTACTGCTGAAAAAAAAACTGGAGTCTGTGGTACCATTAGGGTGAATAGAGGATTACCTCCAGCCTTGAAGGCCAAACATCAAGAATGAAGAAAGGTGACAGCTTTCTGTAGAAAAGGTAGCATTCTTCTCCTCATATGGAATGATATGAAGGATGTCAGAATGTTATCAACAATTCATGACATATCTGTCTCAAGCATAGGTAAGAAAAATAGAAAAACAGGAGAGGATATACTGAAACCTGTGTGCATCAATGAATACAATGCCTACATGAAGGGAGTTGATCATACAGATCAGTACCTTTCATACTATCCTATTCTTAGGAAAACTATGAAATGGACAAAAAAGTAGTTCTTTACCTGATAAACTGTGGACTTTTCAATTCATATAGAATTTACAATGCACTGAATCCAGAGAAAAAATATGGTATAAGGTGTTTCTGCTGTTGGTGGCAAAATGCTGGATTATGGATGATGATAGTCATAGCTCTATAACACCAGGGAGAGAGAGAGAGAGAGAGATCTCCAACACATCCCATATTGAAGCAAAAAGAACACCATGTAATGACCCACCTGGAAGGCTGTCAGATGATATGAAGCAGCATGAAATGGTGTTGATTTCAAGCACTAGAAGAAAGAAGTTTCCTACCAGGGCCTGCAGAGGTTGTGCCAGACATGGAAAAAGAAGTGAAAAAGGCACATTTGCAAATTTTGTATGTTCCTGCTTCATAGAGAGAAATGTTTTACACAGTATCATGCATTAAAAAATACTAGAAACTAAGTACTAGAACAAATTATAAGTTCTCAATAAATCAAGGTTTTTGTCTCATGATTAATGTAAAATTATACTGAAATTTTTGATTGGTTGATGTTTTGCATTTCTTCCTTTGGTAAACCAGCATGGTTTGTTGTCATTACTTTTAAGGAATTTTATAATTCTAGTAATAATTTAGTTGATAAAAACTGTCAATATTATTCATGCATATAAATTATTGTTTCATACTGTAGAAACGCATTTCATTTAGAAATACTGAAAGTTCCAAATATATATCTCATACAGTGGAGAAGTGACATACTCATTAATGGTTGAATGCGAAAAAATCAGCCCTCAAAATAAAGTACCCAGCCACTGACGAAAGTTGGAAAAATAACGTCTGGTCCTTAATGTGTTAAAATTAAACTGTAAAATAAAATTGGACAGTCTTTTTGTCCCTTTTTTCTTGGTAAAAGCATAGTAAAGCATTCCCATTGTGTTGTCTATATCATCAAGAACATAAGATCACCAATCTAAGAACAAGGTTGATGCCACATGAAACTATAAGAGTGGCTCTAACCCTCAAGTAAAACAGCTGTGCTACATGTGTGGGGTGTCATGATCTGACAGAATTCAAAACAATTATATTAGAGGTAGCTTGGGGTGCGAGGCATTGTGGAAAAGATGAGAGAAAATCGTTTGACATGGTATGGTCATGCAGTGACGTTCCTGTAGTGTCTGGCGCCTGTGTGCAAAACTTTATTTTGTGCCCCTATCCCAGCCTCTTGCCTAATACAAAATTGCTATGTAAAACAAATGTAACACTGATAAGTTGATGAGCTGTACTTTCTTAATTCATGTACTGCACAATCATCATCATTATTTCCTTATCTTGTCATCCGTCTATCTCCCACCAGGTCTCTGTTCACCCCACATGCTGTCATATCCTTATGGACAACCTCCTCCCATGTCTGCTTCAGTCTCCTCCAGCTTGGTTGCTTCTGACCATCTGCATTCCTAGAATGGACCTTATGAGCGTCTCTTCTCTTTTTCCTGATTTTTGGCAATGTACACCACCCCCAGGCTACCTTTAAAGGCGAGCGTGCACTAGATTTTTTCAGAGATTTCCTCTAGTTAGAGCGCTCTCATTTACATCTACAAGTGTACATGCTGTTGGAGAGTACTCTAGGTAGGGGGAGCCCACATCTACCATAGCGTACTTGCTCTCCAGAAAGAGCATAGTGTAAACAGCAGCAAGAGGAGAGAAAGAACAACCAAGGAGTCTATAAGGAGTACCAGCTCTGCCCCTTTCCCATTGACTTTTGTGTCATAGTTTTATACGGTGGTGCCCCAAGTGGATGGTTTGCTACAACAGAGATGCTACATATATTTCAAGCATCTTAAACATGCAGTTATGCACTTCATTTGATTTTTCTTAATAATAATGTCAACTGCATGCTGCTAATTTGAACATACTCGGTGTAACACGTTTTTAATGGGAAAAAAGTGATTTCTTTATATACAGTGGTGGCCAAAATAATAAGAGTGAACTGTAAATGTGTCATTTCAAGGAAATATAACACAATTTTGCAATGAATTAGGATCCTAAAGTATTTTTACTTCATAAAGTAAAGCCTTAACAAAAAAAAATGGACCCAGTTATGAGGTCAAATAATGAAGCAAACAAGAATTACAAAGGAAATAAGAGAACTTTGACATTTGTAGGTGGACAAAATAATAAGAGCAAATGCACAGTTATACTTTTAATTAAATAGAAACGAATTCTTAAGCAAAATTAACAGCAGTAACTAATATTTTGTTGCCTGCCCTTTCGATTTAATGGCAGCTGCACATCTTCTAGGCATGGATTGAATGCCATGCCTGATTGATTGCTTCCCAAAGTAATTGCTTGTTGCATGTTGTTTTAGTCCCAACTTGGACCTTTAACTCATTCCACATATGTTCAATGGGATTTAAGTCTGGTGATTGAGACGGCCATGGTAGTTTTGAAATATTTTTGCTGGTGAACCACTTGGTTACTATCTTGGCCATGTGTTTCGGGTCATTATCGTGTTGATACACCCATTGTAAAAGCATGTTGTCATCTGCATAAGGTAGTGTAGTGGATCATCGTTTCTGCCACGTCATGAGTTCTCCCATGACGTTTGTAGATTGAGGTTCTGCAATTCTTGAACGTGCTGTCAAGAATTGCAGAGTTTAAATAATGTTCCAATTTTAGTTCGTTTTGGAATTTAAACTTTTAGAACAAAAAACGATTGATTGTTGGTCAAGCCTCAAAACTATACGTTTTGCCATTAAGCTCTGCCAAGGGTATTTACATAAACCTATCACTTTCATTTAATTACATTATTATTATTAATTAATTATTAAGTAAAAGTCGTTACTGTTTGCACATAAATATTTGGAGTCAGAATATTTTAATTTTACACCAAACACATGAACACAGCCACTGTAGCATTACATTCTCCATAACATTATGGTACATTTCCTTATTCATATTTTCCTTTATCCAATGTATTGGACCAACACAATAATAGGAGAAGCATCCCCAAATTTTGATGTTACCACCACCATGTTTTACCATTTCAATTGTATACTTTGGAATCATTTCTGCATTTTTTGGCCTTCTAACAAACTCTCTGCCATCACTTCCAAATAGATTTATTTTATTTTCATCACTAAAGAGAATTTTTTTCCAATTAGGATGGTTTGCATTAGTGTTTACAAATTGTAACCTGTCTTTTACATTCTTTGCACTTAACAATGGCACTTTTCTTGCCACATGACCATGTAATCCATTACCTTGCAAACGTCGTGGACGTAGCGAATGGCTCTTTTAAGGATTCATGAATGACGTGTCTGTCAAGTTTTAAACTAGCTTTTTTTGGGCATCCTCTGGTTTCGTGTTTTTTTTTTTTTTTTTTTTTTTTTTGTTTCTTGTGCTCCTTTAAAACATTTGTCACAAGACAAGGGGATCGTTTGATGGTCTTACAAATTTCTTTGTAAGTTTTATTTTGACTTCTTAATTCCACAATGAGGCGCCTTTTTTCATCAGAACAGTGTTTACTCCTACCCATTTTGCACAGAACTGAATACGAACAGTAAATATTGCATCAAAATAATTTTTTACAAATGATCTGTGAACTCTGTATTCTGAACATTTGAAATATATTTAACACTATTATTATTTTGTCCACCTAAAAATGTCAAAGTTTTCTTATTTTCTTTGTAATTCTTGTTTGCTTTATTATTTGACCTCGTAACTGCTTCCATGTTTTTTTTTTGAGGCTTTACTTTATGAAGTGAAAATACTTTAGGATCTTAATTGATTGAAAAATTGTGTTATATTTCCTTGAAATGACACATTTACAGTTCACTCATTATTTTTGCCACCACTGTATACACACATACAATAATTAGTAAATTGTGAGATGCTATAACTACAAGTGTTTCAATTTAATTAATTTTCGATTTCTTTTCTTTTCTCCCACTAACTCCATGTTTATAAACTTAATTGCATAATACAATCTCATTCAAACAAATCAATAATGCTGTTTCCAATTGTTTCACACACTTCCTTAAGACATGTATTAGAAACAATTTTAGACATCTGTGATGCAATTAGAGTCTTAAGGTGCTCTAAGTGCATAAGCAAATTAAATTTATGCACAAAACATTCTTCCATTACACAAACACATTCATGAAACACATTGCTAGGTACTTTCAACTTCCCAAAATCACCTTCCTTATTTAAATTGAATGCCTTGAAAGTTGCAAATATTTCATATGGGGATGAAAACAATTTATCTGAAGAATAAAGAATCTGGCAATTGCCATCAGAGCAGGAATGGTCATGGTCACACTTGAATAGCAAGTAACCAGGAATGTAGAACAACATATTGGCAGCAGGGATATTGTTCAGCTCACTGAATCGGTCAGTCTGATTTTGAATTGGCTGTGAATAAGTCAGGCACTGTTTCCATTCAAAATTCTTGTGTTGTAATAGTATTTGACAAATGTTTAAAAGTAATTGCAAATGTTGCAATTAGCAGAAGGTGATGTCCTAAATAGAAAGTTGGAAAATTGTGCTCTAAAACTTCCCTGAAATTGATAGGGATTTTGATTATGATACAGCCTAAAAGCAAATTGATTCATTTCATTATTGAATCTATGGCCAAATTTACTTCTTTGTTTCATTAAAATCATTTGTTCAGTGAGTTTCAGTTGAGGACCTTGCAAGTACATAGCAAGCAATTCCATGAGTGAATGGATGTCATTTCATGTTGGACCTGGCTTTCTTTTTCTTGAGTGGCAGCCTGACTGCATGCCAACATCAACTGCTTACATCGTGAGTTCACTGCAAAGCATTACTCATTAATTTAGTATTGGTTTTAAGATTTCTTATTTTTTTCATGCATTGGTCAAAGTAAATGAAATTAAGAAATAGCCCTACCACCACAAGCACTAGCACTATGGTTATCAAAACTACCGGAAGCAGGCAAAGAAATATCAGAATCAGCATAGGATGGCATTTGATTTGGAGTGGTGCATCATAGCTATGTCAGCCAAAAAGAAAATATGCAATGAGGTTTATTTTGCAAAATGCTTAAACAAGACACATATGCATAATGGCAATATAGGGAGTGGATTTGTGCATATAATTCTACAGAGCAGTTATAGATTTAAAGCCATACATACAGGTGTTTCTAATAGCTGGTGATTTCCTAGTATTTGTAAGTTTTTTGGGGACGTTTGGTACATCAAAAATGGTTGGAATAGCATTCCAAATTAGCTTCGTTTTGGTGTTATTTATAAACTGACTGTTTTCAAAGTGATTATTGCATAAGTGATAGCTAGCATTCAGTTTATCACAGGAGTATTTTCAAATGTCGTCCCTAGAGTTTTGCACCCATCTTGCACATCTAGAGCATACAGAGTTTATTGAAAAGCATAGTTGTATTTGGAAACAATTATCTAAGTGTAGTGGTTAGTGGTAAGGATTTACAAGTAACATACCTCTCCTTTTCTCTAGGAAATCTACAAAAAGACAAATCTGACCTGGATTTTGTGAATTTTGAGCAATTCACAGCAGCACACACTTTTCCTGTTCCTTTGCTCATGGTTGTTTTTGTATATATATACTATGTGTTTTTGTAAATACATCACCTGACAGGTCTGATATATATATATATATCACCTGACACTTGTTAATTACCGTATTATCTCATGTATAATACGCACCTGTGTATAATATGCACCCCAAGTTTTAAGACTTAGTTAAAGAAAAATGTTAATGCCCATGTATAATATGCAGGTTAAGTTTGCCAGTTCCCAATTATTTCAGATGACGATTGTGAAGAATTTTTAGGCTTTTAATATCAGTATTGTTGGACATAACTGGACTTAGAATATTCATTTTTATTACAGGACTTGTTAATTTTTTATAGTAGTATGCTAGTATTATTATATCTATGGTTACACTTGTATTAATATACAAGCACTTGTATCTATAGTATGAAGGTAAATAAAGTGTAGGTAGCAAAATATTATATTTATAAAACTAACTCAAAACAGCATCTAATAGAAGTTAAATGAGGTTAATAAGCAAACATGTCTCTTCTTGCTTTCAATGGATTATCCAGTATTCTTTATGCGTGTTTAGTGTTCTATGATAATGGCTGAAATTTTTACACCTATGTATAATACACACCCAGACTTTGCATCCAATTTTTTGGGAAAAAAGTGCGTATTATACACGAGATAATACGGTACTTTTAAATTGTTGATCGTTGGTAAATCATTGATAATTTCTTTAAAAATTGTTGATCAGTGGTAAATAATTGATAATTACTTTTAAATTGTTGATCGTTGGTAAATAATTAATAATTACTTTTAAATAATTGTAAATATGCAAGATAATGCATGTAAACAAGTAGTTTCAGCAAACCATCTACTAGATGGTGCTCTTTAGGTATGAAGGACATGAAAAGGGCATAGCTGTATTAGACTCCTTGGAACAACTCTAGGTCTATTTGTCTTATCAAATAGACTACATAGGCTACATAGAGCATGTGGTTTTTGTGCTTCAAGAAAATGTTGATGAAAAAAAATTTCTTGACCAAGGAAAAATCATCATTGTTAATTTCTAAAATAGAAATGTATCCTGAATTATGGGATTCATGTGCAAAGGAATACAGCGATAGGAATAAAAAACAAAGCAATTAACATAATTACAGAAGTTGTTGGGACCATTACTAGAAAATTTCACAACTTGATTAATAGAAAATTTAACAACTTGAGATGCCAGACGAACTCTGAGATCCAAAAATTAAAAAGGAAGAAAAGTGGTGATGGAGTGGGGATGTGTTGTGGGACAGCCAATTGGGAATATTTTGATTCCCTAAAGTTTATGTATGGTCATGGTGAATGTGTAAAAAGTACAGGAAGCTTAACATCAGTAAGTAAAAACATTTACTATCCTTTGGTAATATATCTATAAAGGAACACACAATATGGTGATGAACACACATTTTTAAATATTTTTATACTGTCATGGCACTTCTCCTTCTTCAGATATGAAGTACTTTTTAATTAGTTCTCGTATGTCCTTAGGACATTTTTCAGGATTTTTTGCTGTGGTTGTGTATTGTAGTGGTTGAAGATGTTTCCTGAGCATGCCATCTTCCTAATGTCAGCTGACCATCAGTTTCACTGTCCATTGTTCCAGGGGGTGCATATAGACTTCTTCACTTCTTCCTTGATATGAGGCAGTTGTAATGTACAGATTGTACAGTTTGATAGAACTATTTTTTGAACAGTTTCTGGCAGCAATTCCATCTGTCATTGCAGCAATCTGAAGTTGGATGTTATCAATCCAAATATATTCTCCACCACTCGCCTTGCTCTTGTCTTTGCCACACTTTGGTAACTTTGGCCACAGCTTCCAGGGAAAACGGGTGGTCAAGGCAGATACCTGGTCTTGTCCGGCCAGGGGCACATAAGTTGTTATGCCCCCTAGGGTTGCTGGAAGTGGACCGGCAGTCAACCCCAATGCCAATGGTCCGGTACTCGGGGATTATGCCACCCTAACAGTATTCTGTCCGAGTAGTCTCGACGACCCGAATGGGCGTTGCTGTGTAGGGCTCCATGTGGTGGGTAAGACCTGTGGGCAGCGAATACATAATTATTAAATTATGTCAACAAACAAACAGAGGCTGGGGGCCTCCTCAAATAACCCCACCCTCCCCCTTCTTCTTCTTTAGTGACTTGTGTTGAGCCAGAAGATGGCGGGCTCGGTCCCACCCAACAGAGTGGGCCAGCTGCCATTGAGTTAATGGAGACAAACACTACTCCAACTAACAGGCCGTGTTCCCCCAGCACCCAACTGGATCAGGGAATGCAACTGTGGCATCTAATGCATCGGCACCTGCCCTTAACAAGAGGCAACGACCTCTTAGCCTTAAGGTGCAGGGCTCCACCGCCAATGCAAAGCATGTTCCTGCATCTAAGTTTTTATGTGCAGTCAAACTAACATCCACACCTTCTTCCTACCCTCCGCGGTTTCTTTCCATATCCGGGAAGGATGGTGTAGCCTTCGGGAAAGCGTCGCCCTTCCTTATCGCTAAAGCCATCAAGGGCATTGCCGGTGATGTGACTTCGGTCAAGAAACTGCACAATGGCACCTTGTTGGTGGAGGCATCTGCCCCTCACCAGATAGAAGCATAACTGAAACTGCAGAAGCTCGGTGACATCCCCATTGTGGTTGAACCCCATCGCACCTTAAACACCAGTAAAGGTGTGGTGTGGCGCCCTGACCTATGTGGGGAATCAGATGAGCAAATAGCTGAGGAGCTCAGGGACCAGGGTGTGGTGGCAATCAACCGCACATCAGTTAGACAGAATTGTGAATCCCACCCGTCTGACACCTTGGTGCTGACCTTTGATAGACCCAAGGTGCCAGAGTACATCATGGCTGGCAACCTCTGCTTACCTGTACGTGCCTTCATACTGAGCCTGCTTTGGTGCTTGAAATGTAAGCGCTATGGTAATGGTCAGAATTCCTGTTCTGCCAAGGCCATGTGTATAACTTGTGGGCAGGGAGACCACTCCCCAGAATCCTGTAAGACTGCACCTTTTTGTATTAACTGTAAGGGCAACCACCCAGCCTCTTCCCGGGATTGCCCCACTTGGCTGCAGGAACGTGCAATCCAGGAGGTACATGTCCAGAAGGGTATCAGCTTTCAGAATGCACGGCGGCTGCTAGCCTTGCCAGGGACCTCCAGTCGTGGAGTGTCCTATGCAGGTGTGGCAAAGACAGCTGCTGTGTCCTCTGTCTGTACCCAGACGGACATGCTACCTCAGCTCCCCCTTTCATCCGTTTGATGCCCTCTCGGTCCCGTGGGGTCCATTGGGTGCCGGTTTGTGCAAGCATTGGCTGCCAGACGGACCCCGACCCATTTCCATGGCTTCTTCGGGCTCCACCACTGCCTCTGGCCCATGCATGGGCCCCCCAATAATGGCGGTGCCAGGTTCTTTGGAGGCCCCAGATGCCCCTCACCAAAGAGAGGCATCTCCTTGTAAGGCCTCCCTCTCTGTGTCAGCCCAACCAGCCTCCTCCACGGAAGGGGTGGTGGGTGGGACAGGTGGAAATAAACTAGGGACACTTCCCACTACTGCCAAGGGGCGTGTGTCCTGAATGGTGAATGGTGTGGGAAGAGAATGGGCCAGTTCATTCACCCCCCCTGCACACAAATCACTTAAAGATAACAATTAAACAGAATATGAACCAAAGTTAGAAAAAATGGTTTTTTATTTTTTTCTGCTATTTAATTTTGAATTATACAAATGTATAACAAGTTTGGATAAGTAAATTGTCATTTTATAATTGCACAGAAGTTACATTTTAATTAATGTGATGGCTGCACTTGATGTATTCATACAATATTTTTAAAATCTGGCATAAAATTGCTTAACACAATTCTTAGGGTCGAAGACAAGACCAATATAACAAATAAAATAGCAACTACAAATAAAGAGAAGAAAACCCAGTAAAGTTAGCTTTTGTTGTCTTTAAAGTTGTAGTCCACTCTTCTCCTCTTTTGGCTTGTTGGTGACCGACTTCTGAAAGAATGTTAAATGTGAAAATTAAACATACACATCAAAAAAAAATTTTAGATCAAAAAATTACAATGCAAGTAACTTAAAACCAATACTTATCTTTGTGTTATGGAGGTGACACTGCCCTTTTTAGGACCAGTTATCTCCAACTGTAGCAGAGGTAACCCTGGCACCAGAACCAAATCCTAAAAGTACACCAATGCAAAAAATGAAAGAAACTGAAGAGGAATCAATACAGAAGGCAATGGCTATATTCAATAAACCATTGGATGACAACACCATTTTTGGTGAATATGTTGCTTCAGAATTGCAGCAAATCAAGTGTGAGGAAAGCCGAAGAAGACTTAGAATAGCAATACAAAAGTGTGTTATTGCTATGGCAGAAGAAGAGGAATTTCAATATGTTACTGTTCTACACCAGATGAGTGGCGATCACATAAACTCCCTAGAAACAAAAATGCATTAGCTGATTATTTTAAAAATTGTTTACCTGGATAAAACTAGTCTTTAACTTTTCATACAGTTCCTGACAAACTTCTGGAAAGATTTTTGATATTGTAATAACAGGTATTCTGAATAAATACTGTAGGGAATGATAACTATCACCTGTAAGTAATTTGGTATTATTAATGGACTCTTGCAAGTTGTTTCATGTTTGAAATGCTTCAATTTACTCACCAGTGGCTAAAATCTTAGAGTCAGTAGTAATATCTGTAAAGGTGAAATCGATTTCCAGAGATGTGTGTCTTCCTTTTTAATTGTCTCAAAAACTATTCCAAGTAAATATTCATAGTCTTCAAGTGACATATGCAAAAAATTTGTGTATGAATCCAATTGTTTGTTCGTGTTTAAGGTCATTAGAGACCCATCCACTGCATAGTTCTAATGCATATACTGCACAAACACTACACTAATGCAACGATTATTGGATATTAGCAGTACCCAGCTTTCCAGAGCAACCACCCATGTCAGTACTAACTGGGCTTGCGTTGCTTAACTTCAGTGATCAGACGAGAACTGGTGTGTCCAATGCAACTCGCCGCTCCCTATGAATCCAAATCTTCATTTATAAGTTGATTTAACAATTTTGCACAAACCCCCTCTTCATCATGTTTTAATATCCATGGCCTTACCCATATTCTTTTATTTCTAGCCTGCCTCTTTATTCTTTTCAGTAAAAGGAGCACAGCAGCTGCAACAACACAATTAATTCTAGACATTTTAAATAATGCACAATGAATGCAGTTTTAATCTCCGTAGCTTCCACGTGGTTGCTTAGTGTAAACACACTGTAGAGAAGTCTCATTAGAGATTCTCTACAAGTACCCTAAATTGCTCTACATAGGGAGAAAGCCTATGGCAGTTTAAACACCTGCAGTAGGCTTCTTGCTATAGAGCAGCGACCTCTAGCTAGCATTTCCTCTAGAGTGTACATGCACCTTTATAAATGCTGTGATTCTATCAGCTCTCAAAACACCACTCATGTACTGCAGCATTTGTATCTCAGTTACTTGCATTCTACTGATGTGCATCTTATCAAGACCACCTAGATAACAAGGCCTACACACTCACATGTGACGTCATCAAAAGAAGGCTGACCTTGCAAAGCGATTTTCCTATATCAAACACACTTCAATTGATTTAAAAGTTAAGATATATGCAAACTATGAAACTATTTAAGATATACAGTAAATATATGATTTATTTTTCAAATGTCTGAAATTTCCGTTTTCGTTTATGATGACAAATTGAATCATTTCTCAATTTGCAATAATCATTCAGAAAGGTATTTGTTGATATAAAAATTAATTTTCTACATATATCCTGAACTAAATGGCCATTTACACAAACGTCAGGAACCCAAAATAACTCTTCATTTAAAATTAAATTAAACGTCATTTCATAAGCTACACCTCTTTGATTTTTGACGTTTAGAAATTGAATTTCATATTCAGAGCAGAGTTTTTTTACTACAATAAAATTATTTCTTACAATACTAACTATTGATGGATGAGGATATATTAACCCCCCTCTATTCAAGCCTGTTATGAATGAAGTGTTTTCTGCTGGAGATTCTATTATCATAGCATTTTTATAATACTCACATTGTACTTTTTTTGAAATTGCATAAACACAATATCCAGCAACATAAGTTAAAACAGGTAAATCACTTTCTACACCTGATATATCATTCTCTGTGATTGTGATGGATGGAATATGTATATCCTGCACATTGAAATCTTCATTAATTTCATCATTAGAATTCTGCATTTCAGAAATAGTTATGCAACCAAATTGTTTAGAATGTTAATCTTAGTTGTAACATAGATTGCACTCTTAGTTTCTTTTCACATTCATAGACCTGCCTCATAGAGATATTGTATTGTCCCCCTGCCCTCTGTCTATATTGACCAAATCTACCTTCTAAAGAATCAGTTTGGAACTTCCCTAATAAAACATAATTCATTTTTAATTCTGTTAAACAGTAATTTGAAAGTTCAAGCAATGCATAGGTGCTATGGTAAAGTGCTGTGTGTGTTTCTTTGGACAGCTTACCACCATTGTCATTCAAATTCTCCCACTTTTTTTAACCATTCCAGAAAATTATTTAAAAATAGTATTTTGTCTTCACTTTTTTCAGTTATTGGTTGCTGATATATATCTGTTAATCTCTGGCCTTTCAAAGGCGTTTTTACATTAACAGTGTGCCACCAAGTTAAGATTATAGTCAAAAATTCTGCAGTTTCTTCAAAATGTGATAAATTACACTTTGGGCCTAATTCTTTTAAACTTTGTATCACATAATTATTAAATATTTGGAGCACAAGCTTAACATTTTGTTTTTCCAGATTTGTTGGGTACAATGATTTTAATAATAGACCAAATCCGCTTTTTAGTATGTTACAGCATTCTGTTTTGTGAATTTCTTTTAATGTGTTAAATGAGGCTTTGAAAACTTTTAGCTCAGAAGAATTGGAATTGAATTGAGGGAATGACATATACTGCTGGTTTTCACATGCTTTTAGCCAATTATTTCTGATACATTTCAATATGTGAACTGTATCAATAACATAAAATAATGGCCTGGAATTATCTGCAGGATGAGGATACACAATGCTCAACTTTGGCTCTGGTAAAAATTTTGACATTGTTTTTCTGTTAATATTGTTGTTATCATTAATAACACATATCACTTTATAGCCTATGTTTTCAAGACCAAGCACTATACTATTTATCATTTCATGTAAATTTTCATAAGAAATTCTTCTGACAGGAAATATATGAACAACATCTTTAAAATTTGTGAAAATACTACTTATCATAAATACATAAGCACTTGTTGCTGAGTTAGTACCATCATATGACATTCCCACAATGTTACCTTCTTTATAATCAAAATATGGTTTTATGTGAGTCTTGTCCATCATTAGAATGACAAATTGTTCACCATATGAAAGACTTTCAAATTTTTGCTCAGCATATATTAAAAAATTATGTCCTTTTTGATCTATAACTGTATTCATGTTATATGAGAAGCAAACTCTACGAACTGTGGCTGGATGAGGAAGAATAATATTGCCAGAAGATCTCAAAACTTTATAGGCAGTAGGAGAAATACAATACAGTAATGAGGAAAATATAATCATTGAGGCTGAATAGTTAAATCTTTCCTTACTTTTTATCAATAAACTAAACTGTTCAGAAATAAATTCAGTTATTTGATAACTATGAGATTCTTTAACATCATCCCTTGTATCACCCATTGGCCTCAACAAGGAAAGTATGAGCTTAAACACCTTATCATTATCTGTATCCCATTTACAACTTTCAATTGAATCAAAATAAATTATTGCATTATTTATACAACTAATATTATTTATTTTGTGAGGTAATTGTAGACCATTTCCAAGATATTGTAATGCTTTATCATATATATAAGCACTCATTTCTAAATCTTCAGTTATTTTAACTGAAAACTTAATTGTTGGTGCAGCACAGTCATCCAAATAAATAAAGTATATATAATTTTGGTTAGTGAGTGTGGACCATTTTTCTGATAGGCTCACATATTTTAGTAGTGACTTTAGTTCAGTAAATGTAGAAAACTTATCTGGTTTTTGCCTGTGTTCCTCATCATTGATACTAGCTTCAATTGCAGTTTGAAATGTTGATATTCTATTTTTTTCTTCTCTCATCTGGGCTGTTTCTTCTTATTAAATTTATTTTGCTAAGGTAACTTGGACAGTTTGGGAACTGTGTAGGGACTGCTGAATACTTTAGCCTTGGATATTTTAAAGGAGCAATAACTTGCTTTCCTGTTGTGTCATCATATGCACTGGTAGTCCAAATTATGTCTTGGGCATTAAAATGTAATTCAGAATCCTAGAAGGGGTTAGACCTTAAAATAGCTTTGGGATAATTGTAAGATAAATGTATTAGAAGGTGTAGTGTAAGCTTCAAACTCATAAACATACACATACTACTAGTTATCTACCTCCAAAATAGCAACTATACCAAGCTATTAGTAAAGCTTTAGGGACCACAGTGAATGGCTAAAATGCTTTTACTTAAATATATTGCCATTTTAAATATGAAATAAATAATATAGGGCCTCAATACACAATCAGTATACTGTATAACAATGCTTCTCTTACCTTTGTGTTGCATGTTGGAATAAAATCCTTCCGTGTTCCTTCCAGGAACACAACATTTATTTGGCATTATGAAATAAAATATTAATTTTCACTTAAATTAATTGAATATCGCTGAATATTGCATAAAAACGCTAGCAACATGTGTTTGCAGCATTCGTTTTGCAAGCCTTCTTTGAGTGACGTCACAGCATGCAGGTCTTGTTATCTAGGTGGTCTTGCTCTTATTCACTGCTCAATAGTCTGAGTCATCTAGCCCTGTAGAACTGTTTGGTACCCTCCTATCACACAGGACTCCACTTGCCTGTCTCCACTTCATCTATCCCCATTGATTCTATGGGTCACATCAGAGTATCTCTTCATTCCTTTGTAACATTGCTCCTAAGTACTTTATCTCTTGCACCTTTTCAACCAGTTTGCCCCTTGAATGTATGTAACTGGTATCGTCCTGGTATCATCCATGTTTATCTTTAGCCTGCCCTTTTCTATCACCCCTCTAATATCACGTTGCCCTTTCTCTACCTGTTCTCTGCAGTCACTAAGTTTTCCAACATCATTGGTCAATGCCATGCACTCTGGGGCCCACTCTCCCACCTCTGTCAGCAGGTCATCCATAACCAGGGTGTAAAGGTATGAGCTATTGTTGAACCTTGATGCACCCCAACCTTCACTGGAAAGCCCCTGGCTATGAAGCCATCATACGTATCCTGGATAATTTAAATAAATCATTCTTCTATCCCCCTCTTTTGTAATACCTCCCAAGCTACCTACTGTGGAATGCTGTTGTGGAGCGATTCCATCTCTCCAGCTGCAGCATGCAGAGTGCTCCCAAGTTCCAATGACCAACGTTCTGTGACACGTTTTGAATTTAGTTCTGGGCACGTGCATTTTAGTATGTTTTGTTAGAGGTGTTGTAAGTTTTGAATTCGTTCGTTTTTATTTTAATGAGAAAGTTGTTGATCATTCTCCTATGTATAAGGACATGTTTTTCCAATGCACCTCCTTGTATAAGAATTTTTAAGTGTAAATGTGAGATTTCAAGTTAATATAGTTTATTATCTTGTGTATAATATGCAGTTTTTCTCCCAAGTAAGTCTGGGTGCATATTATACATAGGAATAAAAATTTCAGCCATTTTCATAGGTCACCTGAAGCTTTCAAAATCATGGATGTAGGCCTATTTATGTTTCCAATCATGTGATTATGTAGATTTCAATACCAGAAGTCATTAAAAGTTGTTTTAAGACTTGTATGTTAACAACAATGCTAAGCCATCTGGCAAATTAACCTGCATTTTATACATAGGAATTAAGATTTTTACATTAACGTAAATCTTGAAATTTGGGGTGCATATTATACACAGGTGCAAATTATACTCGAGATAATACGATAATAGGAATTTATCTTAGTGATTATTTGACGTTCAAGTGAGTGTTAATAAATTTATGTGATTTATTTCTACACTAATTCTAAATGGATTAACTACCAGCGTGCTATCAGATTTGTTTATTTATAACTGACATATAATGACGATACCAACTGAACACGTGAATAGATATCTAAAACATCAGATATTTTGGGATTAACCTAAATTATCATCAACACTCTCATTTTTAACTATGCCTTCACTACATTGTCATAATTGATACAAATGGCATGGAGATCTGTCTTTGCCGCCCTATACTTTTCTTGTTGGTTTCTTAAAAGCCTTTCCCCCTCCCATCCCCCTCTCCAACACAACCTCATTTCATGATTCTCCTGTTAGGTTGACGGTAAGCTCCCCTCCTTCAATCTATCTAAATAAAAATGTAAATGTATGTTTGTTCAAAACCACAAATCTGAAAGTTCTTGACCGATTCCTTTGAAATTTTGTTACAACATTTCATTCCAATTCAGCCAGGTTTTTATATACCGATTATATAGATATCACACCTGTAACAGCTAAAAAAAGGTAAAACCATGCTAATTTGTAAAACGCCACCTATTGGACGTCAAAGCAACATATGCTATTCTAATTTATAAATATTTCAATTAATATTCCATTTACTACTTTAATATTCTATTTCAATATTTTATTTTAATATTCCATTTGCCATTCGATTTCCTATTCCATTTCAATGTTCCCAATTGCATTGTTAAGTTGAATTTTAATAATTTCAATTTATTGTCACTTTGATTTGATGATTTCATTACTTTGTGTGGCATTATGTTGGAATTCAGCTGTGTCATTTACCATAGGTCATCTTGTGAGTATAGTTTACTTTTTTCTTCTTTCATTTCGTTTTTTAACTGTTACTACTTTTCCCTGCAATTTTGCTGTGTCGATTGATCTGCAGTTAAATTGCAATACTTTGTTATAATTTTTTTGGTTTTTTATTCCATGTTTTCTTCCTTTTTTAATGTTTTTCAATTCTATGTTTTTGTTATAACTTCTTTTTCACTGCAAATGATCTGCTTTAGTTCATTCCAAATAATTTTTCTTTGCAATGGCAAGGGAAAAGGGAAGCCTGAAGGAGAATATGAAGAAGACAGAATACCTAGCTTTCAAATCAGAAAAGGATCCTGAGGGCAAGGTTTGCTCTGGAAGTGAGGTGTAGCAGGAGTTTAGATATTTAGGACCAGTGTTCCAGGCGAATGGTGAAATACTCAGATGTGACTCATAGGATCAAGGCAGGATGGTTAAAGTGGAGACAAAGTGGAGTCCTGTGCAACTGCCAGGTTCCAATTAACCTAAAAGGAAAAGTTTACAGAACTATGGTTATGCCAGCTATGCTATATTGCCAGTGTTGGGCCATGAGGAAGAGCCATGTAAATAGAATGCAAGTAGCTGAAATGTGATTGCTGTACTTCGAGTGGGGTGTTGTGAACCACTACAATCCAAAGTGATCATGTTAGAGGTAGTCTGGCGGTTGGACACATCATGGAAAAGATGAGAGAAAATAGGTTGAGGTGGTATGGGCATGTGCTGAGTAGGGGAGGAGGAAATAATTAGGTCCATCCTGGGACTGCAGGTTTTTGGAAGCACAAGGGGAGGCAAAGACCAAAGCAGAAGTGGGAACAGATGGTACAAAAGGAAATGGTTGTGTCCAGAGTGGATGGGGACCTGGTTTGAGATAGGTGGGGGTGGAGGATTGGAACCTGCAGACCTGACCCAGCCATGGGCTGGAGAAGGGTGTGAAGGATGCGCTTTCTCTTTTCTGAGCCACAGCAACGCATGGCTTGGGACAGCTAGTAATAATAATAATAACAGTAATTTATGAAATGTAGAAAGAAATCTTTGTGACTTACACCTTTTACAGTTTTACTTCATAGTTTTTAACTTTTGCCCCTTGGCCCTTGCACCCCCCCCCCCACAAAGGACCAATTTTTAAACAACAGAAAATTCCCTGGTACATGTACCGTAATTTGGTTAAACCTCTAATTGATCAGCCTCTATGATGATTCCACTTTTGTATATATCAAGGGGTGGACCGATAAGAGAAGTTGCACTGTAGTTGTGCAGTGTATTTCTGCACTCCTTTTACCCTTAATCAGTCCATTCTTAATCAAAAGTTTAATGCCCACGAAAAAAATTGCAATTTATACACTTTTTGCTAGTGATAAACAGTGAAACCTCTCTATATATCAGTCCACCTCTGTAAATGGTCCACCCCTCACAAAGGTCCACTTTTTTAAAGAACGGAAAATTCCCTGTACATGTACTTTATTTTTTTAATCACCCCAGTCGGTCCACCCCTATGTTGGGTCAACTTTTGTATGTCCACAGGGGTGGACCAATTAGGGAAGTTTCACTGGACAGTATGCTGTACTACTCACCTCTAATGGCACAGAACGTAGAATGAAGTGGAAACTTGCAGAGTTTCTAATAGACGTCTAGAGCTAATGAAAATAATTTCTTCTCCCCTGACATCTTTGGCGCCTTTAATATCCTGGTGCCTGTGTGCAACGCACACATTGCACACTATGATGGCACTCCAGTGCATGTGATGAGGACGGTGGAGGAGGCAGCAGGTTTAGAGGATGACCAAAACGGATGTTGCAGCAGGTGGTGCAAAGGGACATGGAGGCGTGTGGGGTACAGCGGGACTTGATGGGGGAGAGGCGGGTGTGGAGGATTAGAACCCGCAGACATGACCCTGCTTCAGGTGGGAGAAGAGTGAGATGATGATGAGGATTATTTCATCATCATAATTATCATAATACCCTTTTCCCGCCTATGGCATAGTCGAATCTGAGGATTTTTGTCCTCCACTCCCACCAGGCCCCTGTCTATCCCCTACTCTAGTCTAATTCCATTGTTTTCCCGGTAAGGGTCCTCACATTCCACGTTTGTCATCTAACATTTGCCCCTGTGCTTGCTGAACATGTTCTGTGGGGGATGCCGACCTATCCCATAGAAGACACTAGCTGCATTATCTGCCACGGGAGTCGGGATCTGCACCCCTGTGACATTGCGGATGATAACGACGGCCCGGGGCCCGCTCGCCCACCCCTGGCGGCCACCGCAACCGGGGTTTTAATCCCCTGTACCATAGGCTAGAGGTTTTGGCATCAGCCTTGTGCCAAAGAAAAATCGCAAACCGCTAACCCTTTTCCCAGCTATGCCACGGGGCAGGTTCCCATCTTTGTTCCTCCGAATGAATACACGGACGATCAGTTGGAAGGTATTTTCACATAGTCAGCTTCTAACAAAAGCTGCAACTCCCGTTCTTATTTATCTCCAGCCTACTGATCGTTGGGGCACTCCACCGTGGAGCTCCTACACCTGGGAATTTCACCTCATTTACCCGTTGCATAGTACAGAGGGTTCTCGTTTATGTACAAATGACACCAAACAGGGCCATGGCTTTACTGCTCATACGACGGAAGGCGGACTGGGAAACTCTCTTCCCCGAAAGAAGCTTCTCTCTAGCTCTATCCAATATCAAACCTGGAATCACTGACTCAGTAATCCAGCACGCTACCTCCTGCACCCCCGAGGGGGAATCAACCTTGCTCGACGGAAGAGGTGGGAACGACTAATCACGTTGGACACACCAGTTCTCACCTGATAACTGAAGTTAAGCAACGCAACCCCAGCTTGGTAAAACTGGTAATGCTAAGACCCAATGCTAATCCCCCATTCACCCCAGCATTACCATATCCTCTCCCTCTGCAGGAATTAAAGAAACTGCAAAAATACTCTCCCCATTCGTTTACCTCAGAAGGATGAAACATGATTCTACCTTTTCTATCCTTTACTGTTATGGCTCAGGGTAAATCTTTAATCGCCCTATTTCTAGTCTTAGCCAGTCTACATTCTTCCTTCATCCCATCCTTTGTTTCTATAATAGACGACCTCATCTGGTGGTTGGCCAAAGCAATGATCCTCCTAGCTGTGGCCTTGGTCTGCCTGTAGCGTATTTTAAAATCATGGTCCCGTATTTCCATCCACCTATGGAATTCAGCCTTCGATTGTTTGGTAGCTGTCTCTATTGCATTATTCCACCACTATGTCTGCCTGCCCTGGAGTGTATCTGCTACTCTAGCCTCACCTAAAACGGCTTCCCCACATTTTCAAATTTTTCTGCAAACCTGTCCCACATTTCATCAGCTGTCCCTTCCAAATCCCAGTCTTCTTGCCTATCTACTTCCTGCATGAATTCCTGTTTCCAACACCGAATAACCTGCCATCCTCAAAAATTAACTGCCCTTAAGTATTTAAGGGCAGTCATTACAGCTAACCAGTAGTCTGGGAGAATACCAACTGTAAGAAAACTAAATAATGGGCATTAAAATTGTATGAAAAATATGCAGAAATGCTTCATTATGGTAAATAGGAAGGTACAAAAAGATAAGAAACCTTGTATTTTGCATAACTACCAAAACCCCAATTTCTTTATATTTGTGGTAGTCTCACAGCTACTGGGTAGCTATCTAGGGATAAAAACAGCTTTCCTGGTTGTAAAGAATTCCTGGCTATAACGAATGTGATTACATTCCCCTGCAAATTCGTTATAGTGGGGTTTTACTGTATTGCATACCTGCTATAAAGGCACCTTCTTGAAGAAACTTACATTTTCTACACTGAGGGAATTCCATTGTTGAATGACCCTTGGAAGAAAAGACCAGTAATACGAGTCTGTTCATGCCCCAACCTCCTTCAGTTTGAAGGGATGATCCTTTCTCTCCTATAGTCTACCAGGGATAAGCCCCCCCCCCGGTACCCTCATATCCTAACTTCAGCAGTCTGTGAAATTCCGTGATCATGTCTGAGACACTCACCCTATGAGAGAAGCTCTGCAGCACAATTCTTGCAGCCCTCCAAGATAACCCCTGCCTAAAGGGAAACCTAATTGGACTACAGTATTCCACTATTGGCACTCATCATCATCATCATCATCGTACCCTCCTCCCACCTGTGGCAGGGTCAGGACTGCAGGTTCTTATCCTCCACTCCCACCTATCCCCCACCCAACCCTCTCCATGTCCCTCAGCACCACCTGCTCCCACGTCCATTTTGGTCTTCCCCTACCCCTGGTACCCCCTATTACCTGCATACCCATAATAGACATAATAAGCTCCTCATCGCGATGTCTCCCACCCCAAGCTACCTCTAATGCAGTGGTCTTCAAACTTTGTCGACTCACGGAACCCTTAAAACTATGAGATGTTTTGGGGGAAACCCATCCCACCTTTAGAAAAGTACAGTATAACTTGCCGCTGCTAACGAATTTTCATTTTCATTAGCGGAACCCCCAGAGAGAACCCCCAGTTTACGAATTTTGTCAGCTTGTGACGCCCCAGTCATGTAGCGCAGCATTCGCATCTCAGCCAGTTGCATTCTCCTTTCATGGTTCTTCCTAACTTCCCAACACTCTGAGGCATAAACCAAAGCGGGCCTAACGACCGTTCTGTAAACTTTGCCTTTTAACTTTATTGGGACCTGGCGGTCACACTGGACTCCACTTGCCTGCCTCCACTTCAGCCATCAGGCATTAATCCTATGGGTGACGTCAGAATCTATCTCCCCATTACTCTGGAAAACTGATCCTAAATAGCAAAACTCCTGGACCACTGGTATACCCTCACCGCCACAACGGATCTCACCCCCTTGCCCCTGGCCGCTAAAATTGAAAGCTAGGTACTCCGTCTTCTCCCCCTCTTTCCACAGCTGTCTTAATGTCTTGTAGACCTTTTTGTGCATCCTCTTTGGACCTCTCAAGCTTTCCACATCATCAGCAAATACTAGGCACTGAGGGGCCCATTCCCCTATTCCCGTCAGCAGCTCATCCATTACTAGAGTGACTAGATATGGACTAAGTGCAGACCCTTGATGCACATCAACCTGCAACTTGAAGCATGCAGTGTTTCCGCATGCTGTCTTCACCCTAGCAACGGAACCCTCATACATATCCTACATTTCTTCCTTAAAACACTCCATAGTAACTGTCTGGGGACACTATCATATGCCTTCTCCAGGTCAAGTACTCCACTATTGGCCATACCAGGGAAAAATAGTCTAATTTTATTTGCATTATACATTTTATAGGGTGACCATATTTCCAGAACTCGAAATGGAACGCTCCACAAAAAATACCCCCACCCCACATTTATAAAAGAACCGTGTTGCTCGTCCAAAAATTTTCCCTCAAATATTAATATTGTTAAGGAAATTGCCAATCATTGACTATACATATTAACAACTTTACTGTATAATATTATTAATTAAAATAATTTTTATGGATTATAGGAAAAAAGGTTTCCATTATTGATTACACTGAGGAACAAATTTTTACTTTGGAAAAAATACATTTCTCACTTAGTGCTAGATTTATTGGATAGGTTATGCTGATTATTTATCTGTTCTCCATTTTGCCCTAGGACGTCAGGTTCTCTGGTAATTCATAGGGCTGCAGTTCCATTAAAACATTAATCACGAATGGACATCATACATCAGATATCATACTCTACATAATTTATGTTAATAATATAGGACTTGACATGATATAGGGCATTTATGATAATGACATAGGGCTATCTGCAGATGACACCTGCATTGCAAGGGTTATCTTGAAGGACAGAATTGCAACAGGACCTAAACAAGATGCATACCTGGAGTATAAAGTGGGAGTCATTGCCATTAAACCTGCACAAATGTAGCTTTCTTATGATAAGCAGGTCCTGAAGGCGATTTGATCTTGCTTATTGCATAGGTGGTGTGAGGGTTAAGAGGGTTGAGATCCAGAAGTTCCTTGGAATTATTCTAAATACTATGGTCACCTGGAGGGAGCACACTGACAAATTGATTGGAAATACTGGGCATGCCCTCCGTTTGGTTAGTAGAGTCCTAGGGGACAGAACAAAGGAAAGTTTTTCACTAGCATGGCCAATTGTAGAGTATTATAGTCCAATTTGGTATCCCTTTTAGGCAAGGTTTATCTTGGGAAATTGGAGTGATTCAAAAGAGGGCAGAATGAATTGTGTTACATCACTTCTCTCAAAGATTGAGTGTCTCACACATGTTCACAGAACGTCTTTGGCAGCTTATACCTTGCAGAGTATAGAAGGAGAAATGATCATCCATTCAAATTGAAGGGGATCAGGGCACAAACAGACTTGTATTACTGGTCTTTTTCTTGTCTTGTATTACTGGTGGAATGCTCTTGGTGAGGATACTGTGGCGAACTTTCTGCAAGAAAGTGCCATTACAGCAGGTAGGCAATGCATGACAATAGATGCTATGCTTCAGGTGGGTTACAAGTTAGGAATGAGAGTCATTCTCTCCACTGCCAATTTGACCTTTAAGGGCTGCTTGCAGTGTATTCAATTAAATTATAACGCAATCATGTTCCTAGTGGCTCACTAATCTGTCAGGGAAACAAACCTCTACTACCAACTGGTCACTAGCTGTATCCTAGAAAACCTACCTAGGACTAATAGCTGGCCAGTGACAATAGGTAGGCTAAAGTACAGCCAGATTTCTTTAATACTGTAGGTCATTTACTGCTTTATTGACAACTATCACTAAAATTTTAAAAAAGGGGAATTACAAAAAAATTGAGGGCCGCACAGTAAAACGAAAGTCATTTTCGTGAACAGCATACAAAAAAATAGCTCTATTGCTGTTTCCGTATTTTTTTGGCTGTTCCACAGTGTTATTTTTCGCATACCACCAACCAGCTACTCGCAAACCTGCACTGTTTTAGTTGAAGGGCCGTAAAACACAAGCGAAACAAACAAAGGGTTTGCGTCGCTTAACTTCAGTGATCACACCAGAACTTGGTGTGCCCAACACAATACAGCCACTTTAGTTCCCGAAGAAGCCAACCACCTCCATCCAGTATCGAACCTAGAATCGCTAACGCAGTAATTGAGCACATAACACTGAAAGTTTATTGAAAACGAGATGGCTACAAATCGCGCTTATCCTTTCAGTACAGACAACGTCATGACCTTGTGAGCATTGCCAAAGGTCAAAACTTTTGAATGTGCATCACTCAATTATTCCAAGACTCAACACGCAAACATTGTGCTCTTAGTTGCTGACAGATGAGAAGAAGGAGCGGCCTTTGGCTCAGTTTCGTTATTATATAATAAAATGACTGTCTTCCAGCTTGTTCTTTTACCAGTTGTGGTAGTGGTCATCTTGTTTTGGATATCCAACAGAAGGCCTAAAGGCTTTCCACCGGGACCTCTGGGACTTCCTCTTGTTGGCTATTTGCCCTTCTTTGGAGAACTGCCGTTCAAGACATGCATTCAACTCGGAAAGAAGTATGGTAACGTCTTTTCTGTTAAATTGGGAAATTCTTTTGTGGTCATCCTGAACGACTGGTCAGCCATCAAACAAGCCCTCGTCAATCAATCGGAAGCTTTTGACGGAAGACCTCAAAATATTATTTATGAAACGATTTATGAGAATAATGGTAAGTAGGAACTCTGCCTGCCTTTTGGAGTACTCACAGTCTCTGCTTTGTTGGTGTCTTAGGGCCCATCAACTACAAAGGTCACTAGAGCCCCCTCCGATGCATAGTTCTAGTGCATTCTGCACAGACACTACGCAGTTACGACGATTTTGGGATTTTAGCTGTACTACTGTAGCTGGGGAGGGGCCAGCGCAATATAGCCGCTCCGAAGAGTGAGTTGGACTGGTGTGGTTGTACCTCTGTACAATGCAACGGGTAGATGAGGCAAATTTTTCAGGTAGATGAAAGAGCTCGCCCCCTTCCTGGAGTCGGCGGAAAGCCCCTAACGAACAGTAGGATTTCATTAGGATTGGATTGGTTTGTGGTGTAAGCCAGGCAGCCATAACAGGTCAACCCCTTAGGAGGCTGCCCGCGGGAGATGAGGAGGTAGGTGAAGGACGAGGAAGTGCGTTAATTTGCAGAACCCAACGTTCTTTACCAACCATCCAAGCTGGTATTGACGTGGGTGTACGCTGCTTAACTTCAGTGATCTAACGGGAACCGGTGTGTCCAACACAACTAGACCGCCGATAAATAAGCACAGAGAACGACAAATAAGCCCGGGGAGAGTTAGCGCCGGCTCTGGTTTCCCTTTCCAACCTATTTAAATATCTGTTACACTAACGGGTTGGAGAGTAAGCCAAGGAGCTATAACAGGCTGAACCCGTAGGAGGCTGCTCGCGGAAGAGGAGGAGGCAGGTGTAGGGGATGGAGGACAGGGGAAATTTGCAGCACCCTACGTTCTCTACCAACCACCCATGTTGGTATTAACGTGGGTTTTCGTTGCTTAACTTCAGTGATCTCACGAGAACTGGTGTGTCCAACGCAACTTGGCGGGTAGCGGCGAGTTGCGTTGGACACACCAGTTCTCGCCTGATCACTGAAGTTAAGCAACGCAAGCCCAGTTAGTACTGACATGGGTGGTCGCTCAGGAAAGGTGGGTACTGCTAATACCCAATAATCGTCGCATTAGTGTAGTGTCTGTGCAGTCTATGCATTAGAACTATGCAATGGACGGGTCTCTAATGACCTTGTAGTTGACGGGACCTTAAACACCAACCAACGAACAAAAAAAAACGCAACTTGGCAACGGAAGACCAATAGACAAGGGAGCGGCTAATCACTCAAGTTGAGCAAAGCAACCTCAGGTAGTACTGGCATGTCAGTACGTCGCATTAGTGTAGTGTCTATGCGGTCTCTGCATTAGAATTATGCAGTGGACGGGGCTCTAATGACGATTTTAGTTCATGGGTCCTAAAACACCAACAAAGATATAAATAATAAGAACAGACACTCATTGCCCCACCGGAAGAGTTAACTAAAAGCAGTTGACTTCAGGTTGATTTATTTTATTTCCCTCTCTACCATCCCAACACCCTCCAGGCTTAGCCTTTTCTTCTGGAAATGAATGGAGAGAAAGACGGAAATTCACACTGCATCACTTGAAGGGTTTAGGGTACGGAAAGTCGTCATTTGAAGGTGTTATCAGGGACGAAGTGAATGTCCTGCTGCAGAAACTGCGCACACACAACAATCAAACTGTCAAAATCGAAAACTATTTTTATTTCTTTGACACCCTGTTGAATATTATCTGGTCACTAGCTGGAGGTAAGTGTGGTGTTGTTCAATGGTTGCCTTTAAAAAACAGAATTTCCCGAAAAACGTGTTTTCTGTAATTCAGGAAAAATAGATTGTGGCGATGCAGATAGGAACCAATTTAAGGAAATAGTCAGATGTTCGTTCGAAGCCGTGACTGGAACTAACCCTTTCCTTTACATGCCTTATTTGAGGCATATTCTCCGCAAGGATTTCCAAGCGATTACCACCAACAATGAGAAATGCAACAAATTTTTATCAAATGCCCTTCAGCAGCATGTGGACACTTACCAGGATGGAGACGTCAGGGATTTTATGGACGCTGGTCTTGCACATGTGTACAATCAGGAAAAAAGTTTACATAAAACTTCGACACCATTTACAAGTAAGTTTGGCACATACAGTAACGTGAAAGTAATTGTTGCCCTCCATTCATGGCGTAACTTCAGTTGTGGCGCCTGGCGCAAGAGGCATTCGAAGCGAGCCCCCCCCCCCCCAATTTTGTTACTTGTCCTGAGAGGACATGGTACAAGTGCAGTATGTAGGCACTCGTTATTTGCTATAGTGTCGTTGTACAGACTTCCAGTAAGGCGAAAAAGGCGCCCCCAAGGTGGCGCTTTGTTGGGCGTCTGGGGCAATTTGACCCCATTGCCCCTACAAGTCGCACCACTGCATCCATTCAACTGAAATCGTCTGTTAGTCGACAGAGAGTCACTGCAACGGGGCTTATGTTTTTGTCTTCTTATCTAGAGAACAACATCATCCAAATAGCCAAAGACCTGTTTCTTGCAGGAACTGACACTGGTTCTAATACTCTTATCTGGTCGTTGCTTTATGTGGCTTTGTGGCCCACAGTTCAAGAGAAGGTTCAACAAGAAATGGATTACGTTATTGGACGGCAAAGACTACCAATGTGGAAAGACCAAAACATGTAAAGAATGATGCTGAGCTTTTTTTTAAAGCAGCAAAACGCACCCTGAAGCCTGGTTCCATGGCATGTGACACTGACGAGAATAGTGCTCAAGCTGACAGCAAAATTATGACATAAAGAGAAACTGCACCTGCTGTGGTTCCATGGAGGAGACTCACCTCAGTGGTGTAGTGGCTGGCACGCTTGTAAAACAGGGTCGGTAGTTCTAGTTTTGATACTGGACTGAGGTGGGTTGGCTTCTGTAGAGCGAGAGAGAGGTCAGGAGTGCACCTTGTGTTGGATGAGAAGTAAAACCGAGATCCCGTGTGGTGTACAGTGTCATTTGCCCATTAAAGAACCCTCTCTATAGGAGCTCGCCCCCTGGCGTTGCGTCAGTGGAATTCCCCAAAAAACGAACAGTAGACTGAAGATAAATAAGCATATGGGGCAAAATGATGACGTAACCACAGATGCTAAGCGAAATTGTGCCTGGTTTGGTTCTGTGGTAGGTGAGAAATCATGATAAGTGGAAATGTTTCCAAAAATGCGTGTGAGGTGGCACCCACAGCCAATAGAATTAAAGAGCAGACGTTGTTAGAAAAGTAATAGCCAATGAAATTTGCGTGATGCATTGAACTCCATTTATGCCTAGTTCCATAACACACTAAAGTGCTAATCGCGTCGACGCTGTTGAAATTTTGATCACATATTGTGCTAGCGCACAATGTAGCACTCAGTTTATGTGACATTTCGTCTGCTCAAGTGCGATTTGCATCGGCGTTGCATGCCACAGAACAAGGCTTCATGTTTCTGAAAACAGTTGTGAGGTGCAGGGCCATAACAAGGGCGTGGCGAAGAAGGCGGCCGCCACGGGCGCAACTGGTTTTTTGGGTGCAAAATGTTTAAGTTTTTTGTCATTATTGGGTTACGGGCAAGGGAAAGTTAGACACTTGTCACAGGCGCTTCATACTCCCTTACGGCACTGGTGAGGTGGCGTACATAGCATGAGACAATAAATCAATAACAGATGTTGATAAAGAAGTGATAGCTAATCAGATGCATGCGACCTCTCAGCTCCACTTTTTGGCTGATCTCATGCTACCCTACCAGAAAAGTGAAGCTCCTACATCATCCGTTTATGTAGCATTATGTCTGCTTGCATGCAATTCTCGTCAGTGTTGCAGTGCCACAGAACCAAGCTAAATACAACTTTTTGTTCAAAAGGTTGCCTTACACCTGTGCTGTCATCCAGGAAATCCATCGTTATGCCACAATTGGTCCATTTGCAGTTTTACACTCTGTCGTGCAAGACACCAAACTGTCTGGATACATGCTACCCAAAGGAACTGTTATAGTGCCTAACGTTTGGGCTGTTCACCATGATCAGAGTTCTTGGGGCGATCCGGAAGTTTTTCGTCCTGAAAGATTCCTGAATGAGAATGGACAAGTTGAGAAACCAGAATATTTCATACCATTTTCAGTTGGTTAGTATAACCTACTTACATATATAGTCTTTGCAAATGATTCTGCACGAGAGCCTAATGAGAAAGGAAACTGCAATCCAAACTCCTTGTGAATTCTCATGAAATTGTCGAATTGTGTGGGAGTGACATATTGCGTTGGATACACCTGTTCTTGTCTGATCACTGAACTTAAGCAACGCAACCACAGTTCGTACTAACATGGGTGGCCGTTTGGGAAAATTGGTTATCACTAATGCCCAAAAATTGTGTCATTAGTGAATGTTTAATTCCAATTTTATGACACTGCAATCAGCCTTATTTGGCCAATTTGGCAGTGGAGAGACTAACTCTCCTTCTTACATATGATAACCTAAACCTTGTAAAACCCTAGGGTGTAATTCGTGTTTCCCTTTACAATACGTGCAATGGTAGCATTTCTCCTGAGGAAACCCTCCACTTTATCCTCTCAAGGGTATTCCATTGCCGAATTGTCCTTAGTAAAAGATCAGTAGTAAGAGTCTGTGTGTGCCCTTATATCCTTTAATTTATATGAATGATCCTGTATCCCTTTATACTTAGCCAGGAACGCACTTCCAACCAGAGACCCATTGCACCCCATCAGGCACAGTCTGATAAAAATACTAATGCGTCCCACCCTAATTCCCTATCATGCCAGACAGACATACTCTTCCTGTAAGAAAACCTGTGGAGTACAATTCTTACTGCCCTCCTTTGGATCCTTCAATCTCCCAAGATAATGCCTTCCTAAAGGGAAACCAAATTGGAGTACAGTTAACCAAAATTGGTCATAAGCTGTTTTTTTCACCTCCTTTGTGCTGTCTCTGAGGACCCTATTAATCAGATGGAGGAATTGACTAACCCTCTCAGTCAATTTGCCAATATAATCCTTCTAGGTACCTTGACTATTTGAAATAATTCCAAGGTGTTTATGAGTCACAACCCTCTCAACCCTCACACCACCTAGATCTAGATATTGTAAGAAACCTGCACTTTTCCAGGTTTAAAGGCAATTCCCATCTTACACGCCAGTTATATATATGATGTTAACCCTGTTGTAATTGTGCACAAGATGATAATCCCTCACCTAATGCTTAAGCAATACATGTGTCATCTGCAAATAGTTCTAGGAAATTAATATCAAGTCCTATGTCATTCACATAAAAAATGTACAACAAAGGACCAATACATTTCCTTGAGGGTGTGTAACAAAGGACCCAAACCACTGCCTGGTTTCCATTCAGATGCACTACCCTTGAACAGAAACTTCTGTTGTCTACCAAGTAGATAGGACCTCACCCATTTAGTAACCTTGCTATTTATCCCTAAGCTGGACATTTAAGCAATCAGCTTATCATGGGTACCATGACAAAAGCCTGTTCAAAGTCCAAGATTACAAGTGTATGTGCAGCATCTGCACTAGAGCTATACTGTGGTAATAACATTGTAGATGAAGGGCCCTAGAACCCCAAAAAATGAAACAAGAAACAAGCTAATACCCAAAAGTCGCGCATTAGTGTAGTGTCGGTGCAGTCCCTGCATTAGAACTATGCAGTGGATGGGGTTCTAATGACCTTGTAGTTGAACGGCCCTAAAACACCAACGAACATGGAGCAGCTGTATTGTTTTGGCAACACTAGTTCTCGTCAGACGACTGAAGCTAAGGAACGGAAGATTCGCCCCCGACATTTCTCCCCGGAGTACTTTTCGCCCCTGGAACTTTTGCCCCTACATATTTCTCCCCTTAGACGTTTCACCCCTGGGAGGGCAAATGGACATTTATTTCTTTTTTCTCTGTTTAATATAACTCTGGTGTGGCAAAGTTGCGTTGGACACACCAGTTCCCGTTAGATTACTGAAGTTAAGCAGCGCACACCTACGTCAATACCAACTTGGGTGGTTGGTAAAGAACGTTGGGTGCTGCAAATTAACCCTCTTCCTTGTCCTTTCACCTACCTCCTCATCACCCGCGGGCAGCCTCCTAAGGGATTGACCTGTTATGGCTGCCTAGCTTACACCCCAACCCACAAACTAATCCAAACTAATATAACAACAATTTTAATAAATAAAAAAACAGAAACAAACTAAAATTCAAAAAATTGCATGCTATGCCTTTCAGAAAGTCCATTAATTTTCTATTGCTGACGTTCTTGACAATGTGTAGAATTCTTGCCGAAATTGCTGCATATTTCTTATTTCGTGCATTGACAGGGCTTTCAGCTATTATTTGTATGATTTGAAAATTGTGAAGACTTTACTATTTTTACAAATAAAAACAGAATAACAAAAAAAAGGCAATTTGCGCTCTGAAGAACGAAATGTTTGGGGGTGAAACGTCCGATGGGCGAAATGTGTGGTGGGGAAAACCTCCGGGAGCGAAAAGTACTCAGGGGCGAAGGTTCTGGATCCCAGTACTGACATGGGTGGCCGCTTGGGAAAACTGGGAACCGATAATACCCAGGGAGCAGCTTATTGCATTGGACACACAAATTCTCGTCTGATCACTGAAGTTAAGCAACGCAAGCCCAGCAAGTTGCAACATGGGGGCCGCTAGGGAACACTGAGTACTGCTAATACCCAAATTGTCATAACCTTCCCTCTCTGCATTAGAAGAGCCTAAATCTCCAAAAAAATCAATCAAAATCGTGGTTTCTCGTATTTGTGGAGGAGTAGATGAAAAGTTTTACCAACCCCTTAATTCCATTGCCTAAGGCACACGATTAGAAAGGTGGAAGTGGATCCTCACTGACGTCTACTCTGTTTCTCTTTTCAGGTGGACGAATTTGTCCAGGTAAGTCCTTAGCTGAAATGACTACCTTTCTGATTTTCACCTCTCTTTTGCATCAGTTTACGTTTTCGTTACCATCTGGAGAGAAGTTACCAAGTTTAGATCCCGTGTACACTCAAACACTTTTTCCTCGCCCCTTCTTCTTAAATGTGACGCAACGTTCTGCCAGTTTGCTTTCGTAAAATTTGAAATAAATTCGTCTTAAAATGATGCGCTTGTCTCCCGAGGGTAAATTAGGTGTGGTACCATCCGCCATCTTGAAAACACATTTGAGCTACCAGCAGCATCATGTGGCAAATATTAAAGCATGACTAATTTGACCCCGAAAATTGTTATTCGCCAAGGTAGGTAAGTAGGAAGCAGCTTCAAGGTTGCTTTTAAAACCCGGACAACATTTCCATTATTGCACTTTGAGTTAAGGTAAGGTTAATTTTGGAAAGCAAAGATGTCACAAAATTTGATGCACTAGTTCTCCTCTGATCAATGAAAGTTAAGCAACGCAACCTCAGCTTGCCAACGCAACCTCAGGTGTGTACTGCTAATATAAATACTGTACATATTCGTATGTAATCTTTTGTTACAGATACCTTGCTAGAGGAATTTCTCATGCTAGACCCGTATGTCTAGATCTCCACCAGAGCCCCAGCAGCATCGTTGCCCTTTGCACCCATTCTAGTCGAGTGACACAAACACCCACCACTTCTAGGACCTCTTCCAATGTGGGGGTTTCCCACCCTCTCCTGCACTGGTCCAGTATCACATGTCTGACATTCTCCACTAGATCCCCACACAACCCACAGCCCTCCCCCTGTGATCTTCGCCATCCTCTGTTTCGTCTCCAGTGACCCAGTTTTATTGTTTTGTTGGTGTTTCGGGGCCCTTCAACTAAAAGGTCATTAGAGCCCCATCCATAGCGTAGTTCTATGGCAGATAATACACAAACACTGCACTAATGTGACGGTGTTTTGGTTGTTGTTTGTTGGGGTTTAAGATCCCGTCAACTACAAGGTCTTTAGAGACCCGTCCACTGCATAGTTCTAATGTGACGATTATTGGGTATTACCAGTACCCAGCTTTCCCAAGCGACCACCCATGTCAGTACTAACTGGGCTTCCGTTGCTTAACTTCAGTGATCAAACGAGAACTGGTGTGTGCAATGCAATTAGCTGCTTCCATCCAGGGGCGGATCAGGGGAGAACTTCAAAATTTTGCACCCAAATATTTTTCAATATTCAGAATCCATTAGTATCTACCTATCACTTACAATAGGCCGTCTACTGACCCTTAGAAAATGTCATCTTCAGTTGTTTGTTTAAATACGTACAGATTAAATGTACATTCTAAGTTACTCAACACGTCTCGAAAGAACATAATTTCAGGAGACATGGTTAAAGAGGCAATATGTAAACAGAGCCTTCTTAAAGTGGACACAATTTGATAGACAGAGATATCGACTGCAAGTAAAAATAGTTGACCGGAGGTCAAAAGGCAAGGTGTTCCAGAGCTTGAAGGACTGCCAGGGGAAAAGCCTGCATCTAATGTCTGGATAGGGCATGGTAGGTTCAAAGAGAAACTGCCGGGTACGATGGACAGAAGTATGAGAGGTGAAGAATTTGAAAATAGGGTGTAAAGGATGACGATTATTCCTAAGGGCAGAAGCAAGGATGCGAAGGCGACAGTAGGCAAGGTAGGAATGAAAGGGAAGGAGTCTGAACTTTAACCACCATGGGCCCAAACTGACCCAGGGAGGAAGGCGGAAAATGAGACGAAGTATGTTATTGAATCGAACTTGTAAAGTTTTGAGGTGGGTCTTACCAAGACCAGCCAAAAAAGGAGCAGCGAAAGACAACAATGGGAGAACCTTTGCACGAAATAAAACTAAAAGTTTGTTCACCGGTAACGTTGACCAGAGACGCTTAAAGAGATAGCTAAGAAAGTTAAGTTTGGAATATAGAAAATCTTGGTGATAGAAAAACTTGAGCTGGGAGTCAAAAAAGATTCCAAGTAGTCTAGGAGAAGGGGTCCAGTATGGAATGAGGGGAAAATTCTGAGGAGAGAGGTTTCTCTGAGAAAAGATGATCGTGTTGGTCGTTGCAACGTTAAGGTGGAGGTTAAGTGAGGAGTACCATGTAGATATCGTGGTAAGTAACTGATCTATAAGAGGAAACAACTCGTGAAGGCGATCTAATTGCACCGAACGCCCAAAATAATTGTCGTCAGCTAATGACCACAGCTGCCAACCTTCACATAAAGAAGGGAGGTCAGCCGTGGCCACATTGAACAAAATCGGGCCCAGAATCGAACCCTGAGGAACTCCAAAATGAAGGGGAGTCTCTTGAGAAAGGGCTTGAGTCCTGGCTGTACGGAGTCTAAGAAAGGACTTAAGTAGGTTAAGAGGGTAGGGGTTGGAGATAATATTATCTAAGCGCTCGATGAGGCTTGCATGTTCGATAGTATCGAAAGCTTTTGCCAGGTCAGTTTGTAGTAATAGGTACCCACTACCTGAAGCCATGGAATTAGAAATAGTAGATAAGAGGGAAAGTGTAACAAAAGACACTGAAAATTGAGGTCTGGAACTGTACTGCATTTCTGGAATACTGGAAAGTAAGTCATCCCGAGTGAGGTCATAGATCCAACGTTCGAGGATATGCGAGAGCAGGGAAAGAACAGCTATAGGTCGGTAGTTGACTGGATCAGAAAGTGAACCCTGCTTGTGAACAGGAACAATGTAGGCCTGCTTCCAAAGAGTAGGAAAGTATCCACATATTGAGACATCGAAGGGAGAGATGTAGTGAGACACATACGTCGTGTAACGTCATTGCTTGCCATGTGGCTTCACTGCATCTCACTTTCTTTTCAATTTAAAATTTCATATTTTGGAATGTGGAGCATAATTCAAAATTTCGTTACAGTATGTAAAGTGAGGTCAAGCCAAATATCTGTTTGTTTGTGTTTAAGGGCCCATCAACTTCAATGGTCATTAGGGCCCAGAAAGACAATCACCATTTTGTTTGTTTGTTTTGTTGTTGCTTTAGGGCCCATCAACTACAAAGGTCATTAGGGCCCAGAAAGACACATGACCATGGTGGGGGTGTAAATGGCCATCCCACCATGATGGCAATAAAAAGGGCAAAAGGCCAATAAAAGTAATAACAATAAAAAGGCAACAGCCAAAACAGACATAAATAAAGGCAAAAGCCAAAAACAGACATATAAAAGGCAAAAGCCAAAACATACATAACAATAAAAGTGGCAAAAGCCAAATCAGAGAGAAGAATAAATGTGGCAAAAGCCAAGACAAACACAGAGATAAAAAGGCAAAAGCCGAAACAGACAGAATAATAATTGTGGCAAAAGCCAAAACAGACATTACAATAAATGTGGCAAAAGCCAAAAAGAATACAGAAACAAAAAGGCAAAAGCCATATAATTCAAAATAAGACTTCAAATTTTTTGAAAGAGGCCAGCCTCTTTCACAAATACTAGCGAGCTCTCCACTGCCTGAGGGTTATCCCCAAGTGATGTGGAGAGCTCTGCGCTGACTCCCAGTCGCCACCTAAGTTCTCGGTATCTCTCAAAGTGACTAAAGATGTGCGCCACTGTGAGAGGCTCCCAACAGAAGTCACACCATGGCTGACCCTCACCCCGTAGAATGTAGGAGTGGGTGAGGAAGGTGTGACCGATTCGCAGCCGAGCAAGCACAACCTCCTCCCTCCGCGATTGGTGGCACGAGGACACCCAGTGCACTGGAGTGTCCTTCAGTGTGCAGAGTTTGTTCGTGGTCTCCGCAAACCACTGGGCCCGCCATTGGTCGTGAACGGCCCGCCGCACCATCGGGAGAGCGTCAGAGGAGGGGACAGCAGTGTCAGGAATTTCTGGCATGTGGGCCACCTGACAGGCATGGGCATCTCCCATCTCGTTGCCCACGATGCCAACATGCCCCGGGACCCACATAAACAACACTGTCTTACCCTGCTTATGAATCACAAGCAGCAATCTGTGCACACCCTGGACGATGGCATGTCTGCCATACAGGGTGTGCAACAGCTGAAGGGAGCATAGGGAGTCAGTCGCAAAAACAAAGTGTCTGTTATGCAATACTTGGATGAGTTCCAGTGCCCTGTGCAGAGCTGTGAGTTCTGCAGTTAAGACACTGGCAACTCCTGGAAGGCGGCCCCCTATGAGATGACCAGTTGTAAAGACTGACCAACCCACATAGGAACCATCCTTCGACCCATCCGTGTAAATAAAAACATGGCCTCGATAGGTCCAAGAGAGGCGTCCGAACTCTTGTTGGTACAATGACCTATCGGTACTGGTTTTGGGTAAGGCTGCCAGCATTAAATTTAAACTTGGCTCTGGCACTGTCCAGGGCGGCACAGAGGCCGGCAGTACAGGCTGCACCCTAGGTAGAGTCACACCCAGGCTGGCAAGACAGTCCATCCAACGCACACCGAATGGAGGGGGAACACCCTGGCGGCAGTTAAATGGCCGTCTCACAATGTCACTAAAGACGGCTGGGTGTGTAGGGTGCTGTGGCTGACCTTTCAGCCGCAAAATATATGCAGCTGCCAGGCACTGCCGCCGCACAGTCAATGGTGGCTCACCAGCCTCAGCATAAAGGCTGAGTACTGGACTTGTGCGGAACGCCCCAATGGACAACCGGATGCCAGCGTGATGAACACTGTCCAGCATCCGGAGAGTAGATGGAGCGGCCAGGCCATATACGCCGCCGCCATAATCGAGACGGGATCAAACGAGTGATCTGTATAGGCGAAGCATCACCGTTCGATCTGCCCCAAAACCAGTTCCCTGCAGGCACCGCAGAATATTAAGGGAGCGAAGGCACTTAGCCTTCAGCTCCTTCAAGTGCGGGACCCATGTCAGACGGCTGTCAAAATGGGGACCAAGAAACCGAGCCGCCTCTACAACTGGGAGGAGGCGGCCATTCAAGGTAAGCTGAGGCTCAGTGTGGAGCCCTCGCTTATGACAGAAGTGCATGACCATTGTCTTGTCAGGGGAGAACTTATAGCCACGTGAAGTGGCAAACTCGTTGGCACTATTGAGTGCCAGTTGCAGCTGACGCTCAATGCTGTGCATCGTGGCAGCCCGGTACCTGATAGAAAAGTCGTCCACAAAGAGGGACGACTTTACCGGGGGGTGAACGGAGGATGGTAGGCCATTCACTGCAACAGCAAAGAGCGTCACACTCAAGACGCTCCCCTGTGG
>JAAFCE010004287.1:15823324-15850571 GCA_013389805.1 Trigoniulus corallinus
AACAAAAATGCACCACTTCACTGGAATGAACTTACTGACAGTGCTTTCAATCAGGCCAAAGATATTTTATCTCACTCGGTACTTCTCCGACATCCAAATTCATCTCCTGACACTAAGATTGCCTTATTTACCGATGCCTCAAACGTGGCTGCAGGAGCTGTACTTCAGCAGTTCGTTGACAACGTTTGGCAACCATTAGGTTTTTATTCGAAGAAATTCCAACCAGCAGAAGTCAAGTATAGTACGTTTGGGAGAGAACTGCTCGCAATATACTTAGCAGTAAAACATTTTCGTTACTTCCTTGAAGGTCGTCATTTTATTATTTACACCGACCATAAGCCGCTCACATATGCCATGCACACGAGTCTCGATAGACACTCTCCCAGGGAAGCTCGTCACCTTGACTTTATTTCCGCTTTTACCACGGATATCCAACATATCGAAGGTCAGGCAAACACCGTAGCAGATGCCTTATCTCGTCCCACATTGCACCACCTTACAACATCTCAAAATCTCATGGATTTAGAAAAACTTTATGAGGAACAGCTCATCGACACAGAACTACAGACCTTATTACAAAATTCTCAGTCACTCCAAATTCGACTGACTCCAGTACCAGGGTCGCATGTCAGTTTATATTGTGATGTCTCTTTGGCACGACCTCGGCCTGTTATTCCTCAAGTTTTCCGACAATAGATTTTTCATACACTACATGATGTGTCTCATCCTGGTGCTACTGCCACACTCAAACTCATCACTGAACGTTTCGTTTGGCCATCAATTAACAAAGATATTCGACAATGGGTTCGATGCTGTATACAGTGCCAAAAAAGTAAAATTCATAAACATATACACTCTGCTCCTGCTTTTTGCTCACCTCCTGTTTCACGTTTCGACAAGATCCACATAGATATCGTTGGACCTCTACCTCCATCTCAAGGTAATCACTACATATTAACATGTATCGACAGATTTACATGTTGGCCAGAAGCTGTAGCTATTCCGGATTGCACTGCCTCCACTGTTGCTCAAGCCTTACTGCTTCATTGGTTTTCACGTTTTGGCATTCCTTCTACCATCACTACAGATCGAGGTCGGCAGTTTGACTCCCTCCTCTTTAACCATCTGTGTGATATATTAGGCGTCAAGCACATTCGGACTACTGCATACCATCCAGTTTCAAATGGTTTGATTGAGCGATTTCATAGACAGCTCAAAGCATCTTTAAAAGCTTCTGAAGATCCTCTGCATTGGAGTGTCAATCTTCCTATAATACTTCTCGCCTTACGTAGTGCAGTAAAAGAGGATTTACAGGCATCGCCCGCTGAATTAGTATACGGCATGACGATGCGACTGCCTGGGGATATTTTCATGCCCGAGTATGGTACCTTGGTCAGGAGTGATTTCCTCCAAAATTTGCGCTATCACATGCGTGCACTACTGCATCGACCCCCATGCATACCATCCACGCGAACACTTTTCCGAACTTCCAATTTCGATTCTGCCACACATGTTTTTATTCGCGTTGGAGCTGTCAAACATCCACTCTCTACACCTTATGAGGGTCCTTTCAAAATTCTTGCGAGACATGACAAATTTTTCACCCTAGATTTACATGGTCGCACTGACAATGTATCTATAGACCGCCTCAAACCTGCATTTTTGTCTGATTTTGACATTTCAGTTTCATCTACACCTGACATAGAACACACTCTTCCAACTACAGAAGACATCTCTGCATTACCTTCACCTACTTCTACTGCACCTGTCTCGAAACCAATTACTACACCTGTCTCTCAATCAACTGCTACACCTGTCTCGCAATCAACTACTAGACATGTCTCACAACCAACTACAACACCTTCTGGAGTACTTACTCGCTCTCGTGCTCGGGCAGCACATGTTCGTTTCGCCCTTCCTTAGTACTCTTTTCGCTGGGGGGTAGTTGTAGTGTTTCATCACTTTTACATTTGACATGCACGTGCTTTCATCTCTCTTTTCACGTTCTGTGGAGAAGAGAGAACGTGCATCTTTTCCTCAACCTCCAATTGGTCCTATTTGAATTAATTATTCGATTTTGATAATTTTTAAAATATGAATAATTAGAAGGTTTTATTTGCAAAAACTTAACAGCAATTCTCATTTTTGAAATGTTAGAGTGTTTCTTGTATGCCAAACCTAATGGACGCGTTTCTCTAGAGCTCTTATACTAAAGTTTAATTTTTAGTATTTAATGCAATCTTTGATATCTTCTGTAATAGTTATTACAATTTATCTGTTCTAAGGATTACTACATCATATAACTTTATTAAATTAAGTTTTGACAAATATTAGAGTTAGTCATGTTAGACCCAAATTAATTTTGAGAAACAGTTAAGAATACTACAAGGATCTAAAACATAAATAGCCTTCTTCTACACAGGTATGCAGTGTGCCTATTCTACCCCGGGCACACACGGGTATTCCTGTTCAACTCCACCATTGCAACCAAGACTCACAACGACTTTCATAAGGATGATAACCCGTGATCTTGCTAACTCAATTACAATTAGCAAGATTTTTCCCTTAAGAACACATACAACATAACGTCCCTACGTACAAAGATCACGTGATCCATGTAGGAATGGGATCACGTTAATTTGGCACATGACAATTTAGCATAGTCAATTTGGCATATGACAATTTGGCTTACATACTAATTTGGCGTATGACAATTTGGCTTACATACTAATTTGGTGTATGACAATTTGGCGTACCAAAAATTGGCATACCTCCCGATCTCTTGGGTGCACACATTTTTTCAAAATTGCTACTGTCATAACAGTCATTGCAGCTGTCCCATATAACACAGTTGGGTTTGTTTGTGGTCTAGGGCCCATCGACTTCAAAGGTCATTAGGGCCCTATAACACAGTTATGGTAGGCATTCATTGTTTTATTACCTGCAATGACTGTTGTTATTACCATTACAATTTTGAACAAATTTGTGCACCCAAGAGATCGGTATGTATGCCAAATTGATATATGCCAAATTGTCATACGCCAAATTTTATGTATGCCAAATTTGTATGTACGCCAAATTGTCATGCGCCAAATTGACGTAGACCCATAGGAATACATGTACTAATACACTTATCCCATATCAGTTCACAGGACGCCTCATTTGCACGGAGCATCCGGCAGATGCTCTGCTCCTCTGTTGAAACCCGTGTATTGAGCCATGGCGTCCCACAGGGGTCTGTTATCAGTCCACTTTTGTTTAATCTAGCTATGGCTGCACTCCCCTCAGTGTGTTCTGAGAGGAGCATTTGGTCATATTCATCTATTATTGCTTGAATTCCACTGCTTTTGGCCTGCGTCTCCAGCTAGAATGCCAGGCTTAGGTTGCAGATCCACACTGTCAAAACTAAGGTACTGGTTGTTGCGGTCCCTCCACTCAATCCAGTGTGTCCCTGTGGATTTCTCCAGGCCTCTGTGTTTTGGGTATTCTTTTTGATTCCTCCGTATCCTTCCTGGCCCCGAGGCATGCCTTAATTGCTAAGAAAGTATAAAAAACTTATGCATTTATTATAATAAACAGCGCGCCATTTATTTTTTCAAAGGCTATTTAGATGCACCATTTATTGGAGGGGGCTGTTTATATTTCAGTACCTTTAATAAGGCACCCCCATAGACAACCCAGCCAATATTCCTGTGGTTTCCAGACGTCTGGCTGGGGTGCCCCCAGTGTGAGAATGTTAAGTGCAACTACAGACCAGACCCTGCCACAGGCGGGATAATGGTATGATGATAATGATGATGAATTCAGTTTCTTTATTATACAATTTTTATTACACAATCTTTATTACACAATCTTTATTATACAATTTTTATTACACAATCTTTATTATACAATTTTTATTACACAATATTTATTATACAATTTTTATTACACAATCTTTATTATACAATTTTTATTACACAATCTTTATTATACAATTTTTATTACACAATCTTCATTATACAATTTTTATTACACAATCTTCATTATACAATTTTTATTACACAATCTTTATTATACAATTTTTATTATACAATCTTTATTATTGGAGGGAGCGGCAAATTCCATTGCACACACCAGTTCTCATCTGATGACTGAAATTCAGCAGCGCAAACCCAGCTAGTACTGATATGGGTTGCCACTTGGGAAAACTAGGTACTGTTAATACCTGAAAATCGTCACATTAGTGTAGTGTCTGTGCAGTCTCTGCATAAGAACTATGCTGTGGGCGGGGCGCTAATGACCTTGTAGTTCAGGGGCCCTAAAACTCTTAACTAAAGGTACACATTTTTCATTTTCAATACAAATCAAATCATATTATTTAAATTTTATATTGGGCAACCGATTGAAGCAGTGCTGTTTTTGCGTGTTAATGTTATTCTGTTCAGAGAATTATATTGTATTACTGTGCAGTACGTTCAAACAAGTTCAAGCAGCGCCATTTCAAATTCTGCGTTCATATTTTAATAATAGTGTAAATAATTTTTTAAGACCACACGTCGGAGGATCATTGCCCTGGCCAAACACCAGAAGCATGAAGCCCTCTATTATCAGTTAGAGACCAAGGCTGGGAACATCTTGATGAGGATGATGATCAAGGTAAGGCCCTCTTTGCCCCATCGCAGGTAAAGAAGAGGTTGTAAGAGCTTTCCACAACCTCTTCAATGACATTGACGTCAAGGATGACATTGACACTCATCCTATATCTTCAGGGACAGTAAATAGCATAACAGAGGAGGGAGTAGTCAGGGCCCTTAGGCTTATGAGAGGACGAAAAGCTGAATACCCAGACAAAATCCCCATTGAACTGGGACATAGTCTAGGGATTACAGGAATATCGTGGCTAGGGAAACTTTTCAATAAAATAGCTATGGGAGATAGGACCATAATTGTAGTAACTACAGTCGAACTTCGCTATAACACACCCTGGTTATAACACTTTTTGGCTTATAACACACACAAGGGAAAGTCCCAGCCAGCGCTAATGCATAACATATAGAAATTGATTGGCTATAACACACTCGGATATTGCATATAACACACAACTGGTTTGGTCCCTACAGCACTTTCAACGTGTGAGACACCTCGGATATAACAAACAGCTGTATGAGCTGTTTGCTGAATCTAGATGGCATACCCCACAGCTTAAGTAAGGCTATATGGTGCAAGAGTTTTCCTATCTAGGATCAGTTTTCCAGAGCAATGGGGAAATCGACTTTGACGTGGCCCGTAGGGTTAATGCAGGATGGCTTAAGTGGAGACAGGAAAGTGGGGCAAATTTTACAGAACTGTCATTAGGCCCGCTATGCTATATAGCTCAGAGTGTTGGGCTGTTAGGAAGACCCATGAAAGGCAAATGCAAGCGGCTGAGATACGAAAGCTACGCTACATGTGTGGGGTGTCATGACCTGAGTCCATGACCTGAAGCTACCTAGTGGTAGCTTGGGGTTGGCAGATATTGCAGAAAGGATGAGAGAGAAGCGCTTGAAGTGGTATGGGCATGTGATGAGGAGGACCTTATTACATCCATTGTGGGACTGCAGGTAGTTGGGGGCACCAGAGGTAGAGGAAGACCAAAACGGGCGTGAGTGCAGGTGGTGCAAAGGAATATGGTGGCATGTGGGGTGGAAGGGGACTTGTTGGGGGATAGGCGGGAGTGGAGGATTAGAACCCACAGACCGGAACCTGCCTCAGGCGGGAGAAGGGCGAGATGATGATGATAAAAGGATAAAATTTTCAGCAGTGTGGAATCTGGCAAAATTGCAGCTGACTGCAAGTGTGTGCGTCTTGAAGTATAATTATACAAGTCTAGGTCGACTAGTCTAGGTTGAATTTATCTTGAAATTAGCATATTTTTGTTCAGTTAACATAGCTTTGGCATCATTTAGCATTGTATCTGTTTTAACACACACTCGGTTATAAGACACAGACACGAGCAGTCCCGACGGTGTGTTTTATATCCGAGTTTGACTGTATAGAGGTATTAAGCTAATGAATCATTCCATGAAGCTCTGGGAGACAGTAATAGAATGTTGCCTCCAGGATCGAACTAGTGTCCGTGGAAATCAGATCTCCATGCCATCTTTATCGATGCCATCTTTATGACAGTGCTGCACGACAGGTTGTTTGGGAGGTATTATGAAAAAGGCGGGTAGAAGAAGAGTTTATTCAATTGTTGTTTGTTTGTTTGTTGGTGTTTTAGGTCCCATCAACTACAAGGTCATTAGAGACCCGTCCACTGCATAGTTCTAACGCATAGACTGCACAGACTCTACACTAATACGACGATGTTTGGGTACTAGTAGTACCCAGTTTTCCCGAGCAACCACCCTTGTCAGTATTAGCTGGGGTTGCGTTGCTTAACTTCAGTGATCAGACGAGAACTGGCGTGCCCAACGCAACTCGCCGCTCCCAAGAGTTTATTCGAATAGATAATGTATGGTTCCATAGCCAGGATAAGGACATCTTGGTGAAATACTGAGGGGTTCCCAGTGAATTTTGGGATGCACCAAGGTTCAGCACTGGGTGCTTCCCAGTCCACAACTTGGCAAGTAGCTCATCCATAACCAGAATGAAAAGCATTCTGGTTATGGAGGAGCTGCTGACGGGAGTAGGAGAATGGGCCCTGATATTAGAGAGCGATAAAAAAGACTACATGATTGAAAGGACTAAAGATAAACACGAAGAAGAAAGATTATTTATCTTTCAGTTGAGAAGGACAGCAAAATAACGGTTTCATACTTCCTAGAGTCGAACTGGTGAAAAAGATGCAAGAGGAAAACTACTTAGGATCAACATCCCAAAGCAGTGAGGAGATAGACTCTGATGCGAACCCATAGAATCAATCAAGGTGGTTGAAGTGGAGTAAGGCAAGCGGAGCCTGTGTGATGGGAGGGTTTCAACCAAGTTGTAGATGAAGTTTTACAGGGCAGTGGTTAGGCCTGTTATGCTATAGTCACTTCAACAGAATGCACGTAGCTGAGATGCAAATGCTGAAGAGCTAATACAATTAGGAAGGAGTACATCAGAGGTAGCTTGGGGGTGATGAACATCGCCAAAAAGATGAGGGAGAATAGATTTGAGGTGTATGGACATGCAAAGAGAAGAGAGTGAGGAGAATTCAGGTGGTCGGAAGCACCTGGGGAAAGAGGAGCCGAACCAGCCATGGAAGCAGGTTGTCCATAAGGATGAGGTGGTGTATGGGGTGGACGGCGGCCCGGTGGAAGATATACAGGAGTGGAGGGCCAGAACCCACAGACCCGACCCTGCCACAAACGGGATAAATGGTTGTTTTTAGCTTTTAGACATAAGCTAATTTTACCCGGGTTGCCACCCCCATTCCAGAGAGCGGGCCCTGCTCCCTGAGCTTTCTTTTCTGACGCCTTAGGGCCCGTATTCCTCGAAGGAAATTGATTTTGATTTTTCGGGCAAAAGTTTTGTCTCTTATTATCTATTCTTCTCCCTTTTTGGCTGGGCTATGATGTACCAATCTCTCCCCTTTAGGAGTGGCTTTCAATTCTATGTTGAGGTTCATCTTTCACTGTTCACCTTTTGCTCACCTTACGCCTCTTTGTGCATCTGTGGGGCTTCTTCCTTTACATAAATTTCTTGTTTATAGTAATTTAGTCATCCTTAGTTCCTCTCTTTGGAATCCCCGCCACCCATCGGTTCTTGTTAATTCACTCATTCACTCTGTCGCCTGGAATGCACTACCATATATCGTTCCCTCCCCGGTCTTCTCCTGCACCAGGCATGAATGAATTAATCGTTGCAGTCATTTTAAGCATGCTCTGTTTAACCATTTTCTCAATTTGCTGGTATAGCTACCTTCTTGTTGTATTTGCTTTTGTTTGTGTGTTTGGTGTACCTCGGTACGTGAATAACTTAACAATAATAATTCCAAAGGTCATTTGAGCCTTGCCCACTGCATAGTTCTAATGAAGAGTCTGCACAGACATGACGATTTTTGAGTAACAGTACCCAGTGTTCCCTAGCTGTCGCCCATGCTAGTACTAATGTGCTTTAGTGATCACAAGAGAACTGGTGCATAAAATGGTAATAAGCCTGAGTCCTACCTTTGAGTAGTGACATAACGGGGGGTAGGTGGGACATCCGTTGCCTTTTTTCCATCGTCTTCATACCCTAAAACAAATCGGTTCTCTTTGGCTCTACGTAATAACTCTCATAAAACCAAGCAGTTGTTGTCTGATCAACCCCAGCTAGTACTAATATGGGTGGCTGCTTGGGAAAACTGGGTATTGCTAATGCCCAAAATCGTCGCATAATGTATTGTCTGTGGAGTCTCTTCACTAGAACTATGTAGTGGATGGGGTCAGTGGCGTAGCGTGGGGGGGGGGCATGGGGGCGGCCGCCCCGGGTGCAAAATTTTAGGAGGCGCAAAATTTTAAGCGTTGCGAAATTTTCAACCGAAAAAATAAGATATATAAAATTAACACGCCATATCTTACACAATTTGCGATTTCCTATTCTATTTCCAGTCTCATTTTGAAAAGTGGTCAATGCTTGTTGCGTCCACAAATCACATGTGGGTGACAAAAGTATCTTCTTAAAGCACAGAGTTACTGGCATTTTTCTAAGCAGCCTGGACGGGGCTGGCGTGATGGGTGTGTGAACGGAATGACAGCACAGGGCCCCGCGCATTCGGATTAATGAACCAATTTATAGAAGGACCTCACTTCACGTCGGGTCTGCAGGTTCTAGCCCTCCACTCCCGTCTGTCTCCCACAAGGTCCCCGTCCACCACACACACGACCATGTCCTTACAGACCACCTGTTCCCACGCCTGCTTTAGTCTCCTACTGCCCCCGGGGCTACCAACCACCTGCACTCCTGGCAAGGACCTAAAGAGCTCCTCCTTCCGTCTTCCCATGACGTGTCTATACCACCTCAGCCTATTCTCCCTCATATTTTCTGCAATGTCCACCATCCCCAGTCTGCCTCTAATATAGCCATTCCTATTTCTATCAGCACTCACACGCCACTCATGTACCACAGCATTTGCATCTCGGCCACTTGCATTCTACTGACGTGGCTCTTCCTTACTGCCCAACACTTCGATCCATACAGCATAGCTGGCCTAACCACTGCCCTGTAGAACTTCCCTTTCAGCTTGATTGGGACCCTTCTATCACACAGGACTCTGCTTGCCTGTCTCCACTTCAGCCACCCCCATTGATTCCACGGATCACATCCAAGTCTATCTCCCCATTGTATTGGAAAGTTGACCCTAAGTACTTCACCTCTTTCACCAGTTCACCCCTCGAACGTACGTTACTATTATTTTCCCGTCCTTCCCAATTGTAAGCTAAATGCTCTGTCCTCATCATGTTCATCTTTAGCCCTCCATTTTCTATCACTCCTCTTATAACGCTTAGGCCCTTCTCTATCTTCTCTGCTGTCACTAACTTTTCCGATATCGTCAGCAAATGCCAAGCACTGAGGGGCCCAATCTCCTACCTCCCATAAGCTGTTTGTCCAAAACCAGGATGAAAAGATATTGACTAAGTGCCAGACCTTGGCGCACCCCAACTTTCACTGGAAAGCCCCCAGTGATCCCCTAAGGTGTCCTTACCCTGGCTTTGGAACCATCATACATATCGTGGACTATTCGAATAAACAATTCTTCTACTCTCCTTTTTTGTAATACCTCCCAAACTACCTGTCTTTGGACACTGTCATAGGCCTTCTCTAGGTCGATAAAGATGGCATGGAGATCTTTCTTTGCTGCCCTATACTTTTCTATCATCTGCCTCAGAATGAAGATGGCGGTCCATTACTCTATACCACAGCTTCATGGAGTGGCTCATTAGCTTTATACCCATATAGTTACCACAACCTTGGACATCCCCTTTGCCCTTGAAGATTGATACTATCTAACTCTCATGCTATGCAGACGGCATTCTATCTCAAACAGCTAACCTACAGAAAAGTTTCCCTAAACACCTGGTGCCTGTCCTTCCTAGGCTATGCCACACTTTGATGGGGATTCTATCAGGGCCTACAGCTTTCAGCCTTCCATCTTCCTAAGTGCCCTGGCTTCTTCTTTGCTCTGTTTTACAGTCCACCATCCCTGTCAATGCAGGATAGGGGGCAAAATCCCCCTCTCCCCTTCAACATTGAGAGGTTTTGGAAGTACTCCTCCCACCTTCTCTTTACCTCTGACGGGGAAAACAGGACCCTGCCTTTGCTATCGTTCACTGTTATGGCTCAAGGTATGTCTGTAGCTGCCCTATCTCTAGCCTTGGCAAGCTTGAAGACTTCTCTCTCACCTTCCTGTGTTTCTAACTGCTCATAGAGGGCCTCACAATTCTGGTGCTTGGCCAGGGCAATGATCCTCCTATTATGTAATTTAGACTCCTGGTCCCCTAACTCCCACCACCTGTGAAAAGCAGCCTTCTTTTGCTTGATGGCTGCTTCTACTTCCCCATTACACTAGCCCTAACCAGCCATTTCCAAAAATTTAATTTTTATCAATAAATAAGATCATTTTTAAGTTTAAAATGGTATTACTACCTATTTTTTTTTTGGTTTGTTGGTGTTTAAGGTCCCGTCAACTACAAGGTCATTAGAGACCCGTCCACTGCATAGTTCTAGTGCATAGTCTGCACAGACACTACACTAATGAGACGATTATTGGGTATTAGCAGTACCCAGCTTTCCCGAGCGACCACCCATGTCAGTACTAACTGGGCTTGCGTTACTTAACTTCAGTGATCAGACGAGAACTGGTGTGTCCAACGCAACTCGCCGCTCCCGTATTACTACCTAAATAGTGTAAGTTTAAGAAAATTGGCTCTCAAAAGAAATGCCAATCATGTCGACTATTGGTCCCCCTAGAAGGCCCTAGAAGACTACTGGTCTGTCCATAAGTTAGGGGGCGCCATTTTTTGCGTTGCCCCGGAAACTAGAAACCCATGCTACACCACTGGATGGGCTTCTAATGGCCTTGTAGTTGAAGGGCCCTAATCACAAGCGAAACAAAAAAGAACACAGTTGCTTTTATTGTTTTAAGTCTTGTAAACCTTTTCTCCTTTATTAGACATGGGTTTTCAAAGTGGAAGATCACAATAATAATAATACTGTTTTACATCTACTTAATAGATTACTCCTTAGGAAGTAGATGGGGTAGGATTGAATGGGGGGACTACCACAATAAGGGAAGGGTTCAGGATAACGAAGGAGAACAACATCCAGTTGTCAACAACAAGTTGTCCATGAGAAATGTAATAAAAAAACTGTGATAAGCCAGTAATTAAAAACAAAACAGAGAACTAAGTAATGTAAAAAATAATTGAAATATAATTTAAGCTAAAATGGGTAAAAACGAAAACTAATGGTAGAAACCCAGAAATAAAAAGGTGCTATTGATTGCCCAGGAAACCAGATACAAAGAATGTTAAAACTACACCATCTTAAGGCCATAAGATATCCAGTAACTTGCTCTTTAGAGCAGATCTTGATAAAAACATATCCACTGATAGACAGACCTTACACGTTCAATCTGTCATCAGTTCATTCCAGATTGACAGTATTTATTTGATTATTCGAATAAATATCAATCCATTTTATCAATCCACCAATATGGCCATTACACGTTCAATCTTTTATCAATCTGGATCACAGAAATGGATTGAACTGTTGCCAGATTGAACGTGTAAGGTCCATCACAAGGCAACCTCATTGAAGTCCCTTTGCACTAATGCAATTGGGTTTTTAAAAATACCAACATAAGCAAAGAAATTCCTCTGCCTGGAGCGACGTCCAGACACAAAATTGTGCAACCGACTCAAAAGATAAGGACAATCTATCTGGTTCGACCAGATAGATTGGTTTTCTTTGTGCTGTGCCATAGAGAAGGAGACAAAGAACTGGGTGATAAAATGACAGGAATGGGAAGAGTATCTGAGGGCACTTGCAATAGTACAAAGATGACAGAAAACTGTCAGCATCATTGGGAAACACTGCCAGACAGTGTATATCTCACAGCAGTAGTCGTTTTATAAGACTGCTGCTTCTGGGGTGTAATGGACCTCTGGTTGCAAGTGTATCCCTGGCTGAGTATAAAGGGAGAAAGGATCATTCATATAAATTGAAGGAGATTAGGGCATAGGGAGACTCATACTACTGGCCATCCCTACCAAGGACCATTCAGCAATGGAATAGAATTGCAGAGGATAAAGTGGAGGGCTTCCTCAAACTAATGGCCACCATTGCTAGTATTGTGGGGGCACTAGAATTATAGCTTAGAGTTTTAGGACTTTTATGGTATTATATGTAGGAATGAGAGGCCCCTTAGACAATGTCCTATCTTCTGTGGTTTACCCAGCAGCAGATTGCACTGCAACTGTTGAACTGGCATTATGGAAATGGGGATAGCAATGCAAAATTGCACCCCATTGAGACATTGAGGGGGGACTGTAGTGAGTCGCATACGTCATGTGACGTCATTGCTTGCATATGAGGTTTCACTGCATCTCACTTTCTTTTCAATCTTCTCACTTTCTTTGAATTTTTAATGTGAACAAATTTTAATGGGAGTTAGTTCTTCACTTTTCGTGTTATACCAACGTGTTGTCCATCGGCTCCTTGCAAATCAACTTGTAGTATTGTTCAGATTATTTCATTATTTAAAGTGAACCCAAGCCAAACATCACCATCACGTTAATATTAAATACTTATATTGTTGTGTTACTGATTTTTGAGAGGTGGGGACAGCAGTCTCAGTGTGGAAAAATACATTCTTCTTCACGTGTCGGTTTTTATTGTGGGTAGGTTGTTCTTTTCAGAGGGAAACTTCTTATTAGTGATTCCCATCTTTATTTAGTGGAAACCTGGGTATAGTGGGATACTGCTCTGATATTTCAATTTTCTTTTTGGATAGTGCCTATGTTTTCCAAGTTAGTGATGCCTCCAAAGAAAATTACTGAGTGTGGGGGTTGCAAGGACCTAAAAATGGAGCTAGCCAAGCTCCAAGCAGAGGTGGCTAAGTTAAAAGCTGCCATTTCTGTCTCTAGCCTCTCTCTAAACAGAGTGAAAAAGGGTAATGGGGGGTCTCCAATGGCGTCTCCAGCAGGGACACCCAGCATGCAGGGGAATATTTCTAAAGTGATAGAGAGAAATGAAAGAAAAGGTATGAGAGTACAGGTAGATGCTGTGAAGGAGACAGAAATAACAGTCCCACCAGTTAGTCCACCAAAGATTCCCAAAGGTAAAGGAAATATTGGTGAAGTTAATTCTGTGGTTGGGAAAAATCCTGCACCAATTCACAGGATTGTACTATGAGTGATAGGGATCTCCAGATGGAGCAGAGTGAGCACAATGTTAAGGTAAGTGACAGAGGTGTAAAACGTGTACAGAACCAAATACACTGTAAATCAGTGATCATAATTGGGGACACAGATTTACAGGGTGTAGATAGATGGGCACTGCCAGATGGCCTGGATAGAGACTGTGTTAGTGTTGCTTCTCTTCCAGATGCTACACTGGTAGACATAAAGGACAGGATTTCAAGTATTATGAAAGGTGAAAGAGAGGAATGCCTAGTTATTTTGCAAATGGGGTTTAATGATATAACTCACAATAAACCTGCAGCAGCAGTTCTGGAAGGAATTGTGGAAATTGCCAAGGAAGTCAGAAGTATCCAACTGAAGGCAAAGGTAATGCTCTGCCCAATCATTGAAAGAAAGGACAGAAGTAAAGTAGCCACATCTAAGGCCCAATGGGTAAATGACAGGTTGTTTCATGAAGGACAATTGATTAGAGTGAAGCTCCTTGAGTATAGGGCATGTCTCACAGATCTTCACAACAGGTTTACTAGGGATAGATTGCATTTCAATAAGAGGGCTGCCACTAGGGTTGGGAGAAAAATTAAGGAGTTTATAGTTGATTTTTTAGGGAAGAGAGAGGGTCATGGTGCTCCAGGTTAAATCACAGTATACATAGCACAGGACTACTTGACAGTGATAATGCAGAGATGGGCAGGAGATTAGCAGTAAATGATCAATTGACTTTGCTTGTTATCAACTGTAGAAGCATAGTCAATAAAGTGGCAGAGTTTAATGCCCTTGCTGCTACATGGGATGATGATATTGTTATTGGCACGAATCATGGTTAAAGGAAGATATACAATCAACTGAGATTTATCCTGTTAGGTACATAGTGTGTAGAAGAGACAGGGAAGGAGGTAAAGGGGGTGGGGTGTTCATAGATATCAAAAATCATTGAAAAGTACTAGGGAAGCAGGTTTTGAGGGGGACTGTGGGATGCTGTGTTGTAGTGTTTCTGGGTCAGCAGGGGGGACTTATGTCATTGCCTTCTATCGTCCACCAGGAACTGATCCAAACCCATTGTTGCAATTGGCACATTCTTTGAAGATCATCAATCATAGGAGGATGGTCCCAACAGTTATTCTAGGTGGGGACTACAATCTTCCAGGAGTGAAGTGAAGCAGCATGCAATCGGTTGGAAATTCTGCTCTTTCAGGGGCACTTAATTCCTTCTGAGAGTAGCTGTGTTGTACTGGGTTAGAGCAGGTTGTGACCTTTCCCATTCATGAGAAGGGAGGGATTTTAGACCTAGTTTTTACTAATGTGCCTTGCTCCATCAAGGATGTGAGGTGCATTAAGGGAATTAGAGATCATGCTGCAGTTAGAGTTGAGATATTGAGAATGCTGCCAAGGTATTCCACAGTAAGTAGGGTGACTTTTCAATTTCACAGAGCAGATTAGGAGTTGTTTAGGTCTTATTTAGAAGCCCAGTAGAATGATTTGCAGGTCACTGATTTGCAGTGCTTAAGAGTCCTGGCAAAGATTCTTAGCACTTCTAGATGAAGGTACAAGACAGGCTGTCCCTATTAAGAAGAAGACAGACAGTGGTTTTCCAGAATGGTATACCCATGAAGTGAAGGCAGTTTTGCATAGGCAGAGAAGAGCTAGAAATATATTTAGAAGGGAGCAGGATGCAGATAGTGAGTTCACCCATAAGGGAGCTGGGATAAGGGCAAAAGCTCTTATTAAAAAGGCCTACAAGTAATTCCATAGGGATGTTTTGGGGGAAAGGCTCAAGAACAATCCAAAAGCTTTCTGGGGGTACCTCAAAAAGTTTAGAAAAGGGGGTTATAAGGTTCCAGCTATTAAGGACCAGTCAGGAAACCTAGTTAGTGATAGCCTTATAGCTGCAAATATTTTTAATGATTCATTTTCAAAAACATTTGCAAATAGTGGAGATGAGTATTCACCATTGTCAGGAAATGACTATCCAGGGCAAATGGAGAGTGGATTGAGAAACTTTTGAATAAGTTAGTGGTCCATAAGGCAGGAGGCCCTGATAACATTTCTCCATTTATTCTACAAAGACTTTCAGGGATTGTAAGCTACGATTTGGTGGAAATTTTTAGAAATTCATTAGACAGTGCCATTGTTCCATCTAGCTGGAGGCTGGCAAACGTTGGGCCAGTTTTCAAATCAGGGGATACTGCAGATCCTAAGTGCTGCAGGCCAGTTTCTTTAATGAGTGTGGTATGTAAGACTTTTGAGCATATATTATTGTCACATATTATGGGATATTTGGAGAAAAATGGCATCCTTAGTGATAATCAGCATGGGTTTAGGAAAGGGAGGTCATGTGACACTCAACTGGCTTGTCTAATTGAATGCATTCAAAATCCTCTAGATAAGGGTAAGCAGGTTGATGTTATATTCCTGGATTTTGAACAGGCCTTTGTCATGGTACCCCATGACAAGCTTGTTTCAAAAATGTCCGCATTAGGGATTCATAGTAAGGTTATTCAGTGGGTAAAGGCCTATCTGCAAGGCAGGCAGCAGAGAGTGCTTTTTTGATGGGGGTAGCATCAAAATCGACACCTGTAGCATCAGGGGTACCCCAGGGAAGTGTATTAGGACCATTACTCTATATACTTTATGTTAATGATATAGGACTTGATATAAAATCCTTTCATGAGTTGTTTGCAGATGACACATGCATAGCAAGGGTGGTGGTAAACGGGGTGTCTTCCTGCACAGAACTACAGCAAGACCTACACAAAATATATGATTGGAGTAGAAAGTGGGAGTTGCCTTTGAACCTGCACAAATGTAGCTTTCTTAAAATAAGCAGGTCCAAAATGCAGGTTGATTTTTCTTATAGCATAGGTGGTGTAAGGGTTGAAAAGGTTGACACCCACAAGCGCCTTCGAGTTGTCTTAAACACTTGGAACACCTGGAAGGAGCACACTGAGAAAATGGTTGGGAAGGCTGGGTGTGCTCTCCAGTTGGTTAGCAGGGTGCTGGGGACAGCATAAAGGAAGTAAAAGAAATAGCTTACTTTTCACTGGTATGGCCAATTGTGGAATACTGCAGTCCAATTTGATTTCCGTTTAGACAAGACCTATCGTGGGAAATTGAAATGGTCCAAAGGAGGGCAGCAAGAGTAGTGCTAAGTCGGTTCTCTCGCAGATTGAGTGTGTCAGGCATGATCACAGAATTAGGGTGGGACTCACTTTGTCAGAGGTGGGCATCTGATAGCATTAAGCTGTTTAGCAGACTGTTGAAAATATGTTATGAGGGTCCTTTAGGTAGCAGGTTATCCTTTGCAGACTGTAGGGGGAGAAATGATCATCTGTTCACACTGAAGGAGATCAGGGCCCAAACAGACTCATATTACTGGTCCTTTTTTCCAAGGGTCATTTGGCAATTGAATGCTCTTGATGAGGATAAGGTGAAGAACTTTCTGGAAGAGGGCGCCAGTATAGAGGGTAGGCAATATATGGCAGAATAGATGCTATGCTTCACGTTCCTTGGGGTTTTAAAATGAGTTAATTTTTAGGAATGAGAGATATTCTCACCACTGCCAATTTGGCCTATCATGGCTGCTTGCAGTGTATTCAACTAGAACTAGAACTAGTTACTCAAATGAAGCCTCTCTAGTTACACACGATTTGAGGAGTCAATCGTATCAACCGTGGTGTATCTTGGGCCCTTGTCCACCATAAGCAGTTGATCCGCCCCCGTCTGGTCCTGATTTTATTAAAGCTCACAAAGGCACTTACCTTCAATCAGCGACAGTGTCACCCGATGTTGGAGCAGTTGGTCACAACACACATAAGGTGGTGTGTGGGACAGATCTGATACGTCCATCCTGTTTCGTTGGTGTTTTAGGGGCCATCAACTACAACGGTTATTAGAGCCCCCGTCCATCGTGATAAGAGCCCATTAGCTGCTGGAAAGCTTTCAGCATCACATAAAATTTGTCGAGATTATACTGTAGTTTTTGGTAGCAACATGCTTTGGTGGCGCAATAGCTAGCGTGATCGATTTGCTGCGGCAGCGGTTCCAGATTCGATACTGAATGGAGGTGGGTTGGCTTCTTTTGGGCAACAGAAAAAGCTACAAGTGGGTATTCCTTCGGATGAGAAATAAAACCGAGGTCCCATGTGGTGGGCGATGGCACTTATACGTAAAAAAACCATCTCTGTTATGGAATAGGTGTTATCATTATCATACCCGTATCCCGCTTGTGGCAGGGTCGGGTTTGCGGGTCCACTGAATATGCTCCGACCGGGAAAACCCCAGCCAGGCATCAGGAACCTGCAGGAAAAATTGGCTTTGTCGTCTGTGGGTGGATGCCACGTGTCCCAACACCGCATTCTACAACCAAAATAGAAAATATGGCAGGTAAATTAATCTATGCAATGGGTGTATGAGGCGAAATTCCGAGGTGTAGGAGCTCGACCCATGGCAACCTTGATGTGACCCAACGAAGATTAGTTCGACGATAAATAAGCATAGGGGCTGTAGCTCTGGTCTTCAGCCAGCTTTGCAAAAAGCCGTCCAATTGATCGCCCATGTGTCTAATCAGAGGAACAAACATGGGTAGCCCACTCTGCCATAGGGGGATAAGGGTTAGTAGTTCCCATTTTTGCTACGCGTTACAGAGAAATTTCGTTTACATCTGACGAAAGGCACATTCATGACATCTCACTTTCCTGAAAGAAGACATGCCTCGATCCAGTATCGAACCCGGTGGCTACTAACGTACTCAACTCCTGCGCAACAACTACAACGGTTATTAGAGCCCTGTCCAATGCATAGTTGTAATGCGGAGTCGACAGTAAACTTTGATGACGATTCTGGGTATTAGCAGTACCCAATGTTCCTCCAGCTGTCCCTGGACGTTCGAGTCCATGGGAGTTCCCAACTATGTGAACAGTTGACTCGCCAATGGCACAATACATTCCATAGCCATGAGCATTATTCTAATCAAAGATGGTGAATTCATTTGAAATATTTTATAGAAGTAAAGGGCCATGTCGTTGTGTCACAATCAAGGAGTAGGGATAAGACGCAAGTGTCAGGGAATATTTGGGATCTAACCTCGGTAAGTGCTCTCCTGGAGGCAACGAAAACGTAAACTGATGCAAAAGGCAGGTGAAAAACAGAAAGGCAGTCAAGTCAGCCAAAGTTTTACCAGGACAAGAACGTCCCCCTGAAGCGTGAAAAGCAATGTTTAGCATTAAAATAATTCTTATCGTTCATAACATTGATAGCCTGAGGCGATATCCAACAAGTAATTTCATCAGTAGGAGACCTGCAATGGGTGACATCATATCCACTGTTACTAACAGGCGGGAATTGAACCTACACTGTCGAGAGGTGAAAAGCCAACCTTTGTACAAATGAAGATCGTAATTTTCAATTACAGGACAGTGGTTTGTAGGGCAACGATTAAGCAATAAATGTTGCTTAACTCTCTATGAAATCATAAGGCGGATTTTTTCTGTTTCCCAGCTCCAGACTAAGGACCCTCCACGTGTCGTTTGTTGGTGTTTAGGGCCCTTCAACTATAAGGTTATTAAAGCCCCGTCTACTGCATAGTTTTAACGCAGAGACTGCACAGACATTGCAAGAATGCGACGATTTGTTGGGTATTGGTGGAGTACTGTGTGATCGGAGGGCCTGCTAGGGCCAGCCAAGCTTTATGGATCAGAATTTTGGGAACAATTTCAGCAGAGCGATTAAATCAGAGCAGATAGTATTGAATGCTAGTACTAGCTAGGAACTGAAGACGAGAACTGGTATGTCCAACGCAATTTGCCGCCTACCCCAAGAGTCGATTAGGAAGAAAGGGCAGTGAAGAACGGTGCTAGATATCACCTCTGTGGAGTAATATCTAAAATACTAACCAACTGCAAATGGTATCAAGTATTCCGGTTTCTCTACTTGGCCGTCCTTGTTCAGGAACCTCTCAGGTCGAAACACCTCTGGGTCTCCCCAACTGCTCAGATCATGGTGAACGGCCCACAGATTTGGCACTACAATAGTTCCTTTTGGCAACGTATATCCAAATAATTTTGTGTCACGTACAGTCTCACGTACAAGAGAAAATGGAGCAATTGTAACATAGCGATGGGTTTCCAGGATGACAGCCCTGGTGTAAGGCAACCTTTAGAAAAGGGGATAGAAGAAATCAGGGAGCAGTTCCATTGTCAATATGTTGATATATTTACATTTGGCGATCGTTGAACGTTGGTAGTCTTTGTCGTCCAATGACGTCATCCATTTCTTGTTGAACTTTCTCTTGAAGCGATGGCCACATTGCCATGTAAAGTAATGCCCAGGTAATGGTATTGGAACTGGTATCAGTTCCACCCAGAAAGAGATCCTTGGATATTTGGATGATATTGTTCTCTAGAAATTATGGTGCAAGAAACGAGTTAATTAGCCAAATTCGAGTTCTCATATCGGTAGACCTCATGCCCAGTTCAATTTTTGTTGATTTCTTAGACTTTTAAGGAACAAATGTAGCTTTCTTAGAATAAGCAGGTCCAAAAAGCAGGTTGATTTTTCTTATAGCATAGGTGGTGTGAGGGTTCAAAGGACTGACACCCACAAGCACCTTGGAGTTGTCTTAAACACCCTGACAAATTGATTGGGAAGGCTGGGCATGCTCTCTTGTTGGTTAGAAGGGTGCTGGGGGACAGCACAAAGGAAGTAAAAGAAACAGCTTACTTTTCACTGGTATGGCCAATTGTGGAATACTGCAGTAGAATTTGATTTCCATTTAGAGTGTGCTAAGTCGGTTCTCTCGCAGATTGAGTGTGTCAGGCATGATCAGAGAATTAGGGTGGGATTCACTCTGTCAGAGGCGGGCACCTGATAGCATTAAGCTGTTTAACAGACTGTTGAAAATAGGTTTTGAGGGTCATCTAGATAGCAGGTTATCCTTTGCAGAATATACGGGGAGAAATGATCATCTGTTCAAACTGAAGGAGATCAAGGCCCAAACAGACTCATATTACTGGTCCTTTTTTCCAAGGTTCATTCGGCAATGGAATGTTCTTGATGAGGACTAGGTGAAGAACTTTCTGGAAGAAGGCGCCATTATAGTGGGCAGGCGATGTATGGAAGAATAGATGCTATGCTTCAGGTTCAATGGGGTTTTAAAATTAATGAATTTTTAGGAATGAGAGATATTCTCTCCACTGCCAATTTGGCCTATCACAGCTGCTTGCAGTGTATTCAACTAGAACGTTGGTGCTCTACTAAAGGGTCATTAGAGCCACATCCACTGTATAGTTGCAAAGCAGGAACTGCACAGACACTACGCTACTGCTGATTACCCTTGTCGTTGTTGAGTGTCACATGACCTCCCATTTGTAAATCCATGCTGATTATTGTTAAGAATGCCATTTTCCTCCAGTGCCATTTCCCTCTTTCTGCACTCTTTCAGAAACCCTCAGAATGCTTTTGGGGTTTTCTTGAGCCTCTCCCCCAAAATATCGTGATAGAAATTATTGTAGGCATTTTTAATCAATACTTTTGACCTTTTCCTGGCTTCCTTAAAATGGCCTCACTTTCTGGATTTAGCCTCCTCCTAAATATATTCCTGACTCTTCTCTGCTTATGCAAAGCTGCTCTCACTTCCTGGGTATACCAGCCTGGATAGCCAATATCCCACTTCTTCTTAGTAGGGACGGCCTGTCTTTTATGCTCTTCTAGAATTGCTAAGAATCTTAGCCAGGATTCCTCAACACAAAAGCGTTGGCAATGACCTGAAAGTCATTCAACTGGGACTCTAAATATGACCTAAACAACTCCCAATCAGCTCTGTGATATTGATAAGTCTCCCTACAAGGTGTACAATACCTTGGCAGCTTTCTCACTATCTTGACCTTAACCCTAATGCACTTCACATCCTTGACAGACCTAGGCACATTATTAAAACTAGGTCTAAAATCCCCCACCCCCTCATGAGTTGGCATAGTCACAACCTGCTCAAATCCAGTACAACAGAGTTGCTCCAAAAACGAATTCAGAGAACCTGAAAGACTGGAATTTAAAGCAGATTGCATGCTGTCCTACCTCGCCCCTGGAAGATTGAAGTCTCCACCTAGAATAACAGTTGGGATCTTCTTTCTATGGTTGACGCGCTCCAAAGCTAGTACTAACATGGGTGGCCGCTTGGGGAAACCAGGTACAGTACTACTACTGTAATATATCGCATAGGAGTAGTGTCGGTGCATTCTCTGCATTAGACCAAAGCAGTGGACGGAGATCTAATAACCTTGTAGTTGAAGAGCCCTAAAACACCACTGCATCTAGTGCAGAGTCTGCACAGACACTACACTGTTACGACGATTTCGGTATTAGGGGTACTTAGTGTTCCCAAGCTGTCTTGGTTTCTTTCGTGTCGTCCATGTTTTAGGGTCCTTCAGCTACAACGTCACTAGAGTCGCAAGCTGTCATCCATGCCAGTACTAGTCGGGGTTGTGGGGTTGGCTGTGTTGTGTTGATTCAACGCAACACAGCCACTCTCCGCATTAGTCAAACCATGCTACCTCTGCACCAACTTTCTATCTTGGCTCGTTTGTGTTTTAGGGCTCTTCAACTACAAGGTCATTAGAGCCCTGTCCACTGAGTAGTTCTAATGCATTGACTGCATGTGGTGATTTTCGGATATTAGCGGTACCCTGTTTTTCCAAGCCGACACCCAAGGCAGTACTAGCTGGGGATGCGTTGCGTAACCTCAGTGATCAGTGGAGAACTGGTGTGTCCAACGCAATAAGCCGCTCCCTCTCAGCACCAAGGTCGTGGGACGCGAACTCACCCGTAAACGGCACTGAATCTTTCTGCAAAGGTTGTTCTTGCTTCAGCATATGAGCAAGACCTGCGTCCATAAAATCTCTGACATATCCCTGCTGATAAGTATCTTTGTGATGCTGAAGGATGTTCGATACCAATTTGTTGAAATTGTCGTTGTTGGAGGCAAATGCTTGAAATTCCTTTCTGAGAACACGTCTCAAATAGGGCATGTAAAAGAAGGGGCTGGTGTTACAAAAGGTGTCAAGCAGGCTTCTCACAAATTGAGAAAATTCACGGCGGACATTGCTGTCATAGTCGACTGTTCCTGAATAAATAACAAAAAAAAAAAACACTTTTCACACAACCACTTCACCACAGCCATGGTTCTCAATCCGTGGTCCGGGGAACACTGGTGCTCCGTGTTCCGCGGCAGGGTCGGGCATCCATTGCCCCTCTGAATAGACACAAGGACGATCTATTGAACAGTGTTTTTTCCATAGCTGGTTGCCGACCAAAGCTGCAACCGCTATGCTGTTCGTTGGGGCATTCCACCGACCTCGGGGGGGGAGCTCCTATCCCTGGAAATTTGGCTTCATCTACCCGTTACGGGACCTCGTTTTATACTTCTGATCCGACTGAAGGCGAACTAGGGCCCTCTATCTCTAGCCTTGTTTGTTTGTTGGTGTTTTAGGGCTATTCAACTACAAAGTCATTAGAACCCCCGTCCACTGCATAGCTCTGAAGCAGAGACTGCACAGACACTACACTAATGCGATGATTGTTGGGTATTAGCGGTACCAAGTTTTCCCAAGCGGCCACCCATGTCAGTATTAACTGGGGTTGCGTTGCTTAACTTCAGTGATCAGACGAGAATTGGCGTGCCCAGCGCAATAAGCCACTCCCTATCTCTTGCCCGAAAGAAGCCAACCCCCCCCCCCCCCTTGGTCCAGTATCGAATTTAGAACTACTGACGCTGTTACCGAGCGTGCTACCCACTGTGTAACCGCAGCGGGGGTGGGTGCAACAAAATATCGCAGCTTAGTGTTCCCCGACTTCAAAAAGATTGAGAACCAGGGCATTATAGTATTAATTTGAAAGGGTCATATCTCTTACCTCCAACAATTGATCTGGTAATATTAAAAAAATATTCAAAGACATAACAACTATCCATTTTGACGATTTGATTGCTGTCAGCTTGCAATTTCTGCAGCAGGTCAATCACTTGGTCCTTTACCACCGATTCGAACGTCAACTTCCCAAACCCCAAATTCTTCAAGTGGTACATTGTGAATTTCCTTCTTGCTTTCCATTCCTTTCCGGCAGTAAAACCGAAGTCTAATTTTCGATGAGTAGAAAATTTCTGATTATAAAATCTGATGGTCCGAATATTTCATTCCACAGTTCAATTGATAAGTAGGTTTAGTCTCTGGTCTCTGTTCCCCTTTGGTCCCTGGTTATCTCCCCTCTGACTCTTACTTTTTTTTCAATTTGGTTTATTGCATAGATAGTTACCGATATCAGGATGAGACTCCTTTAACCTTTAAATTCCGCAGAGCTACTCTCTAATTTTGCTCTATGTTGAAGAGATCAGGGCCACGGTATCCCACAGGTTTTTGATTTATTTGTGTTTTAGGGCCCTTCAACTACAAGGTCATTAGAGCCCCATTAACAGTGTACAGTAGTTGTTATGCAGACTGCACAGACACTACACTAATGCGACGATTTTTGGGTATTAGAAGCACCCAGTTTTGTCAAGCGGCACCCATGTCAGCACTAGCTTGGGTTGCGTTACTTAACTTCAGTGATCAGACGAGATCTGGTGTATCCAACGCAATAAGCGGCCCCTACCACACAGGAGTCACTGGCCTATAGTGTACAGTCGGGACACAAGGAGTATTAGGAGCTTTCCATTGTTGCTCAAAAGCAAATGACTCACTCAAGCACACAATATGTGGGGTTTAACGTGGACTGGGGATATTTGTGTGCGTGTGTGTGTGGGGGGGGGGTTGAGAGCAGAAGCTCACTAACACGATGCACAGGATGCACCGTTCGGTAGAAACCATCAATACCAAGGGTCAGGATGAATTGGTAGAAAAGAGGAGTGTGAGAAGGAGAGAGTGTATATGTGTGAGAGGGAGAGAGAGAGAGAGAGAGAGAGAGAGAGAGACCAAAGTTATCCTCAAACGTTATGCATACCCCAAAAGGTAGGAAAGGTGCTGCCTTACCATCATAATTGAATGCAGTTTCGTACAAAATACTTCGGGGTCTTCCCTCAAAAACGTCTCCTTGATTGACGAGGGCTTCTTTGACGGCTGACCAATCATTCAGGAAAACTACAAAGTAATCTCCCAGTCGAATAGAAAAGATGTTGCCATACCTCTTTCCGAGTTGAACGCAGGTCTTGAACGGCAGTTCTCCAAAGAACGGCAAGTAGCCCACAACAGGAAGCCCCAGAGGTCCTGGAGGAAAGCCTTTAGGTCTTCTATTGTAACTCCAAAACAAGATGGCCACTACCACAACTGCTAAAAAAATAAACTGAAAGACGGCCATGTTGCCAAAGACTACTTCCGATCTTTGTGCCACTTCGAGCTCGTCAGTTGGTGAGTTGCCACCACAGCTCAAATTCGCATATAACCGGTTGATTATCAATAGTATTAATTAGCCTTAGTTAAGTCACCAAGGTCATGACATTGTTTAGGATCGAAAGGCACGTACGGTTAATAGTTTAGTTTAATTACAGTAATATCCCAAATTGTGTCTGAAACGTGTTCTTATAAGACAGCATTGCACCAGCTATCATTGCTATATTAGGTTATTTTGTTTCTTGCCTTCACTGTTGTAACTTTGAGGTGTGGGTCTCGGAGGCGGCCGTAGTATCTTCACATCACTGGGCTTTCTTTTGCAAGTTCTGTTTCAAACGACCTTGCAACTACAGTACTTCGTGAAAAGCAAAATTATATTTTCTACTTTTCTGACTCTTCCCTTAACAATGACTGTCTAGATTTTCAAATCACTGACATAATGCAGGGTCCAAGGTTATCAATTAGAAATTGCGTCACAGAAACCTTCTAACCATCGAATGAAGTTTAAGGCTATCAGTAAGACCAGTGTGGTAGGCTTTTTCTGGCGTTTTCGGGCCCTTCAATTAAAAGGTCATTAGAGCCCCTTCCACTGTGTAATTTTAAAGCAGAGACTGCACAGCAGTACCCAGTTTTACCACGCGGTCACCTACGTATGTGCCCTCAGACTAGCCACCCCCTCAGTGCATGATGTTTGCCTACGATATTGGAAAACTTAATAGAGAGTTAGTGGTGAACGTCGACGATGACGATACGAACGATACGAGGTCAATGAGGCAAATGCGCAAGCTCAATTGCTGGTCTGCTTTTCGCTAGCATGCACGGTTGCCTCATTTGACCTCGTATCGCTCGTATCGTCATCGTCGACGTTCACCACTAACTCTCTAATGACTCCAGAGAGCAAATAGAAGGGCCTAACGGTAGAAGAGGGGCGATGGAAAAGGTAGGGCTAAAGATAAACACGAAGAAGACAGCGTACAGTATTTAGCTTAGCTCACATTTTGGGAAGGACAGGAAAATAGTGGTGAAGTTCTCTCTAGGGGCTAACGGGTGACGTAGATGCAAAAGGTAAATACAGTACGTATCCTGGGGGTGGATAACATCACGGAAACAAAAAAAATGACATGGAGTTTGTAGGTGGTATGGACACGTAATGGTGGTATGGAGGTGTTATGGACACGTGATGGGAAGAGGGGAGGAGGAGCTCGTTAGATCCATTTCAGGAATGCAGGTGGTTGGAGGCACCCGGGGCAAAAGGAGACCGAAGCAGACGTGTGAACAGGTTGTTCGTAAGGATTTCGTCAGAAGCGTCGCTAGGGTTGGCGTCACCCGGTGCGGTCACGCCATGGTGTCACCCCCTCTCCCAAAAAATGCCGCTTTGTTCCTTCTGGTTTGTTGTCACCCCCATTTGTCATGCTGTGAGTGGTGTCACCCGGTGCGTCCCGCACCCCCTAGTGACGCCACTGTATATGGTAGTGTGTGGGGGGCTGGATAGGGACATGGTGGGAAATAGACGGGAGTGGAGGGCTAGATCCCGTAGATCCGACCCTGCCAAAGGCGGGATAAAGGTATGATGATGATGTCCCAGAAAGAAGATAATTGCAATCCAGATAGACTGGATCAAATGAGAGGGAGGCCACAAACAGTGGCGTCGCTAGGGTTGGCGTCACCCTGTGCGGTGAAACCATGGCGTCAGCCCCCTCCCTCTCCCGAAAAAAGCCTCTTCTTCTGCTTTGGTGTCACCCCATTTCTTATGGTATCACCCGGTGGGGCCCGCACCCCATAGTGACGCCACTGGCCACAAATGCACCATCGTCCATTGGATGGAAAGTAGTTCTGTGAGTCCGTGAGTTCTTCAGTCTCCTAGGCCAGCAACAGATACCGAATTCTATTGAAGCACAGTCGAAATCATTTATAACGACACCGGATATAACGTACAATCGGATTTAACGAACAAAATAGTCCGAACCATGGAAAGCAATACAAAAAAGCATTAATGTTGATTACAACGAACACATTGGTTAGAACGTACAAGTCGACTAGAGAAAACACATTTCTAGGGACAGTTTTTCAGCTGAGTTCTGTCTATGTCCATGACAGCATGCAATGACAATAATTCTCCATCAAGAAACAGGACATTAGAACAGCAATGGTGAAGGGGGGCTGAGGTGAACATCAAGAAAACAGAGAACTTAGGTTTGAGAGTGGTAATGAGAGTGGAGCGATCGCTGCATTGCTACCCCCTCTGGATCCGCCCCTGATATCATTACAGGCAAAGTTGAGCTCCTACCTAGTGCAGCTCCGTCTTAACGCATGGGCCCGCTAGGCACTTCCCTGGGGACCTCATGCAAATCTGTGTTTCAAGTGACCATTTACATATCATTCCTGTGAGTGGTTGTCGTAAGGGCTCCAGCATGAAGTCAAGAAGCCAAAAGTTAAAAGCATGTTATGCAGTATCATAATTATCAGCAAAAATCAATAAAACTCAATAAATGGGAACAATAAAACTCAAAAAGTCAATAAATGGGAACA
>JAAFCE010004287.1:15850581-15871100 GCA_013389805.1 Trigoniulus corallinus
AGTCAATAAATGGGAACAATAAAACTCAAAAAGTCAATAAATGGGAATGGATCCCATTGTTAGGTGTTACGTGTACAACATCAAAATTAGAAGGTTAAAAGAAGTCTTTCTAAACTCCAGTTAATAATTATATGGGCTGACAACAAAGAGTTTGCTGGATATGTAAATGTGTTATACATGTAACGTATTGGGAAAATATTTTAATTGCACATGCGTCAGCTGGCCCATTGGGCAGAGCTACCACACAATACTCCATGCGAGTGAGGCTTCATGTGAACTCATGCAGTCTTAAGTGTGGTGTACACTTCGCGTTTTTGGCCCCTTTCATGCATAGCATAAGACTGTCATCATACATGTGGTGACAAAATGACATAGGGGCAGCAGCGCTTGCTCCACCCCATGGCATTGAAAATGAACGCCACTATGCTTACACTGAACATTAAAAGTCAAAGGGCATAATTGTTGCAGTTAATTATCATTTGCAACTATATATTTGAAACTAAAACCACCTTTATAAACTTAAAAATAATCGCTTTTCTTATTTTATTATGATATGTTGTAGATTTACAGTCCAAGTTGCTAGAATGCGAGCCACACATGCACAACTTTCAGGCATCAACGCTTAAAATAAAAAAGTTTTGATTTTGGAAATGCGCATATACCATAAAATCTCACGTAAAGTCCGCATCTCAAATATATTCAGCACCCGTCTATAGTCCGCATTAGCAATGGGAATGTTGTTTGAAATGTAGTCTGCACTTGTGTATAGTCCACACTTTAAAATTCCTGCTATAGCCAGTGGCGCAACTTGTAGGGGCAATGGGATCAAATGAATTTGAACATGAAATGCCAGATTACTGTGATGATGAAATTGAAATGTGAAAGATTTTATATTGCATTAAGTGCGTGTTGTTAAGTGTAATAAAATGTTCAGAAAATGAGGAACAGTTTTCATTGAGAACCCTTGGTTTCATTTATAGTCTGCACTCATATAAACGCCCTCGCATATATTCCGCACTAAATGACACTATGTTTCAAATATGATCCATGGGCATTACATGAGATTTTATGGTATTTATGCTTGAAAGCCACTTATGCACCCAAATAGCGCACAAAACGCTCATGTGTGCACCGGCATAGTACACCGGCTGCAAAATGATGACACACAGGTCTTTCAGCATAAGGGGAGCGGCGAGTTGCATTGGACACACCAGTTCTTGTCTGATCACTGAAGTTAAGTAACGCAAGCCCAGTTAGTATCGACATGGGTGGTCACTCAGGAAACCTGGGTACTGCTAATATCCAATAATCGTCGCATTAGTGTAGTGTCTGTGCAGTCAATGCATTAGAACTATGCAGTGGACGGGTCTCTAATGACCTTGTAGTTGACGGGACCTTAAGCACCAACAAACAACAACAAATTCGAGCATAAGAATATGCATGTAAATAAACTCCAAGTGTACACCGCTCTTTACGTGTGATGGGAAGAATGGCAGAAGCAGTTCTTAAATTTGAACGTCTTCCAGTTGCATCTAGATGGCAATACAAAAACCATATGAAGCCAGTACCTGTGTGGTGGGAGATGACCCAAGTTCCACCACGGTTTGATTGATCCTGACTCCACAAAGTGAACAAACTAGTAAGTCTTCGTTTTATGTAACACAAACAATAGAGATTTTAAATAATATTACTGTAATGTTCATATTTAACATGCACTTTACCTCTGATCATGAAACTATTTAGGTTATTTAGACTACATGATACAGGTGGATGAATTGAGAGGAGTGATGGACAACACGTCTGTATAACACCAAAAATTATGAATCGCTTTTGAATATTCGTTATGAATTCCAAAAAATTAAATTTTGAAATAAAAAATCGCGTGCAATGCAGTGAAGTCACAGAGGTCCTATGACGTCACATGACGAATGCAACTCACTACACCTGTATTCCTATGTAGATCACATGATTTTTGTATGTAGGTTCGTTACGCATGTAACGCTTCCAGCAAACTATTAATTTCAAGTGTAGGAACTCGCCACCTGTTTTCTTCAGGCAGCTTGCCTATATGCAACCCGAGGTCAACATTAACTCTTTCTGGCTAAAGGCGCGTTCACACTATTCAACTACCGTTGACCAACTGCCAGTTGGAGGTCAATTGAGGACACATTGAATCATGTGAACTTTGATTCAACATAGTTGAACAACTGGCTAGTTGAAGCAACCAAAGTTGAAAGGGGTTTAACTTTTGTTGTTCAACTAGCATCCACAATGTTGAGTCATTAGTTAATTTCAACTAGTTGAAATGTGTGAACGACTTATCATCAACTTCCTTTCAACATCCGGTAGTTATTCAACAGCTATTGTTCAACGGCAGTTGAATAGTGTGAACGCGCCTTAAGACGGGGAGTGGCTGTATTGCATTGGACAAACCAGTTCTTGTCTGATCACTAAAGTTAAGCAACGCTTGGGAACACCTAATACTATCCGCTCTGTTTTTATGGCTTATCTAGAATTGTCCCCAAAACTCGATCCATAAAGCTTAATTGGCCCTTGCATCTGCCCTGTAAAAACTTTAATCTATATTGGAATCTTCCATTTAAACAGGACTCCACTTGCCTGTCTCTTCACCCACAAGTTAAGCAGCCGCAACCCAAGCTAGTACTGGCATGGGTGACCGCTTGGGTCTATGTAGACTCTGCATTACGACTTTGTAATGGAGAGGTTTCTGATGCCCGTTGCAGTTGAAAGGTCCTTAAGCAGCAACGTAAAATGGATAACACAGTCCATTTTCCCTAAAAAAAAAAAAAAAAGCAAGCAAGAATATTACAGACAAGTAACCGTTTCGGAAGTTTATTTTAGTTTAAACCAAACTTCATAAGTCACCCAACTCACCTCCCACTAGTGACCAAACAATTTTCATGATAGAGTCAAAGAAATAAAAATAGTCCTCTATGTTAACCGTCTGTTGGCTGTGCGCTTTCAGTTTCTCCAGCAGGACATTCACTTCCTCCATGATAAGCCCTTCCAACGAATATGAATTTCCGTCTTTCTTTCCAAACTTCTCCATCAGTAGCTGACATGCCTAACAGTAACAGTCAAAACTAGGTGAGCCCCAATGCAAGTCACAACCCGTTATGATTTCCTGTGGGGGACGGCAGGTTCTCGTCTGATCACTGTAGTTAAGCAACGCAACCCCAGCTAGTACTAACATGGGTGGCCACTTAGGAAAACTGGGTACTGTGATTCCCCAAAATCGTCTGTGCAGTTTCTATTAGAACTACGGAATGGACGGGGCTCTAATAACGTTGTAGTTGAAGGGCCCCAAAACACCAACGAAAAAAACAAAAGCCACGCTAATGCGATTAGTTTTGGGTATTAACGACACCCATTTATCCCACGCGGCCACCCATGCTGGTACTAGCTGGGGGTTGCATTACTCAAATTCAGTGATCAGACGAGAACTGGCGTGTCCTATGCAATACAGCCGCTTCCGTTTTTTTTATGGGAATATAGCGGTAGGACACATCACTTCTCGTCTGATCACTCAAGTTAAGAAATGCAACCCCAGACAGTACTGGCAGTACTGGGTGGTCACTTCGGAACACTGGGTACTACTGGTGCCCTACTGGTAGTGGTACAACTCGTCGCAACAGCGTAGTGTCTGTGCAGACTCTGCATTAGAACTACGTAGTGGACGGGGCTCTAACGACCACGGTAGTTGAAAGGCCCTAAAACATCAACGAAACAATACTCAGCAATACAGGGAAAATGTAGTGGAATGAATAACAGTGTGCAAACACCGGAAGTGCTGTCGGGTGTAACCTTCTAATTTCTTTTTGATTTGTTACTTTGGCGTTTTAGGGCCCTTCAACTACAGAGTTATTAGAGCCCCGACCATTGCACAGTTCTAGTGCAGAGACTGCACAGACACTACACTAAATGTGACGATTATCGGCTATTAGGAGTACTAAGGTTTGGCAAGCGGCGGGGGTGGTTTATTGCGTTGGACACACCAGTTCTGGTCTGATCACCAAAGTTAAGCAAAGCAACCCCAGTTTGTATTGACATGGGTGGCTGTTTGGGAAGACAGGGTGCTAATAATACCGAAAAAGTGAAGTCTCTGCTTTAGAACTACGCAGTGGACGGGGCTCTAATGACCTTGCAGTTCAAGGACCCCTAAAACACCAAAAAACCAATCCCAAACTGCCACCCATGTCAATACAAACTGGGGTTGCTTTGCTTAACTTTGGTGATCAGACCAGAACTGGTATGCCCAATGCAATAAGCCGCCCTCCCTCTCGTAACCTTCTGAATGTGAATGGATTGTGGGTAATTGAATGGAAGACAATGTGGTGACTTACTCAGATAATTATATATAGTTTCGGTTATAATATTTCGCGGTCTGCCATCGAAAACATCCGCTTGGTTGCTGAGGGCTTCTTTGATGGCTGACCAGTCGTTCAGGACGACCACTAATGAATTTCCCAATTGGACAGAAAATACGTTGCCATATTTCTTTGCAAGTCGAACACATGTTTTGAAAGGTAATTCTCCAAAGAAAGGCAGGTAGCCCACAACAGGAAGTCCAAGAGGTCCTGGTGGAAACCCTTTAGGTCTTCTATTAGAAACCCAAAACAAGATAAGGAAGAGCACAACTGCAGTCAGAGAAAGTTGAAAGAAGTCCATCTTGTGACAAGAAACGGTGTCAAGGACTACTTGTGATCTTTGAACGACAACGAGCACGTCGGTAACTCAATTCTTCTCACGTCTTATCAATTGAACTGCAAGTGGAAAAGAAAAGCTATTTCAGTTCGAACCCTTTTTCCCTTCTTCAGTTTTAACCTCAGTATGAATGTTTCTGGTTTGCCGAGTTAGAGTTTCTTTGCCCACCACCCCTAACATTGTTTGATGATAACCTTGAAGTGTCTCTCTTGCCTGTCATTGGAAATGTTTCTATTAATAGTGATTTCTAATTTAGTACCTTCAAGAAATAAAAGTAAGCCCAGTGAGCACCCTAGGCCTCACTGTGACCTCTGGACGTCGTTTTTAATTTCGATTAGTTATTCCTTTACAGGATCCCAGGACCCCATGACTGTGCCACTGAGGCGGGTTCGCCAAGTTCAACTACATGAATAAGATATTAATAAATACAAATCCCCTATGGGTCTGAAAACCTCCCCAAACATTTTCTTAAGTGTACCTTTAGGAAACATTTGCATGGCAGGGTAACATGGTGCAAGACATCCATAGGGGCAAATCGTCCACATGTGCAAATCACAAAAAACAAAAATGCTTTCAATCCAGTCAGATGTGAATATGATTCCATGACGTACAGCACTTCCATGTTTATACTGTTTTATGATCACAACTCTGTAAATAGGTTTCATTTGGATGTAAAGGTGAGTTTCATGGTTGCATTGTATAAATTTGTAGTGTTTTGCAATGTCTTTTCTTCATAATGTGTTTTGGGTCCATTAATGTAATACATTAAACAAAACTGCAATGCACCAAAGTTTCATTCAGCATTTCATTTGCATTAATAAAACACGTGTCTTGGTTGAAAACAAACGATTTCTTGCGCCACTCATTCCTATGGGGCAAAACGTCCACGTTACACGTGGGGGATGCTTTAAGGTTAAGATTGTGGCAGTATTCATCTGTGTCTCCCTGTTGCATTGTGTTATATTAGGTGAATTAATTTCATTAAACTATTTATTGCCATATTTTTTATTTATATTTAGTTTTTGTGATTGACAGTTTTGGAAATAATTACAGCAGCAGCTGGAAAAAATTGTTTTTTTATATTGTATTCTAATTAGATGAATAAACAGTAACTTGTACTTTATGATTTTGCTGTAGTATCTTTACCACAATTTATCACCTGCAATTTGTATAAAATGCTGTATAAACTGCTTAATACATTCCACATTCTGAGATGGTTCAAGAGTACAAGTGCAAGTCAGATCAAAGGCCCAGAAGTTTTGAAGGCAGCATTGAGAGCCATTAAAGGAGGAATGAGTTTCTATGCAGCAGCAAAGGAGTTTGGAATTTCCAGACCATGCTCTGTAGGCATCATTACTCCAAAGTTGGCAGTCCTTGATCTATTCAGCTTGGTCGTTTTCAACCAGTACTGAAGTCTGAATTTTAGGATGAACTTGTAAAAACAATTAAAATGATGGAAAATGCATTATTTGGGCTAACTACAATTAACATTTGCCATTTAGCTTTTGATTTGGCAACTAAAACTACCAAGATGTATTACATTTTTTGACATGGCATAGATTTTGGCAAGGCATATGGTATGTCTTCCACTGTGAAGATGGCAGTGAAGGTTTTTCAAACAACTGGAGTATGGCCCTTCATTGATACAACTTTCTCTGATAGTGACTTTGTTGCAGCTAACCTCACAGATGAGCCCCATTTACCAAATTAAGCTCAACAAATCACTACATCAGTCACAGGGCTGTCTTCTGACACATCAGATACAGTGTCATCCATAGCCAGTTCTTCTACACATGCTGAACATGGTGGACAAGAAGATGCTATTGCTAGTTTAAAGTTGTTGTCACCACAACCAAGAATGAAAAAACCAAGATCCAGGACTTGGAAAAATGAACATGCTACTGTTATAACAGCCTCTCCATACAAAAGCAGTTTGATTGCTAAAAAGAAGGAAGCTGCAAAAAAAATTCTAAATGAAGAATGGTAGTAGCTAAACGACCTGCACCATCTGCCAGTGAACCAAATACAGAAAGAATAAAGGCAAAGCATAAAATTTCATGTGGTAAGGTATATTCAAGTTCAGGTACAGATAAGGCCCCATGTATCATCTGTAATATTCATTACTGTGATTCTCCATTTCAAAACTGGAAGCAGTGTTCCACGTGTCATAAGTGGTTTCATGAGAGCTGTGGTCGTGATGATACTTCTTTGACTTGAAGGTTCTTGAATGCTGATATTTTCATTTTGCATAAGGCTAGCCTCACACTGGAGCCGACTATGTGCGACTCCGACTATGCACGACTTGGTTGGACAGCTTGAGTTCTCCCATTACCCACGACTTGGTTGGATGACTTACATCAGCGAAACCCCACTCATGTCCCACAGCATTGACAAGAAGCACAAACGAAACTTTTAAAACAAAAGAGACTTTGAGCAAGTCGCAAAAGTCGGACGAAACTTCCTAACCAGTTGGGATCTAGTCACAAGTCAGAAGTGTATGCACATAGTCAGATGACTGAGTCACAGCCAAAGTGAGAGGATGCATAAGGAAACAAAGAATAGGATCGTCCATGTGTAATTGTATGACTATTCACGACTAAAAGTCGCTCATAGTCGGCTGCAGTGGGAAACTACCCAAAAGTCCTTTCTCATGAATCATGACATCATGATTTCACAATTTCCTTTTCTCTCAGATCCATAGATTCGTCACTAAGCATATTTATTGCTGGTCTACAGTACGTTGAGGCACTCCACTGATGCCAGGTTGTGAACTCCTACACCTGGGATTATACCTCATCTACCCATTGCATATTGCTTCATTGGTGTTTTAGAGCCCTACAACTACAATGGTCATTAGAGCCCTGTCCACTGCATAGTTCTAATGCAGAGCCTGAAGAGACACTAACAGACCTCCCCATGGGTGACTGAAAGGTGGTGAGGTGCTTATCCCTCTTCTGGAACCACATATTGGCCAACGCAAGGCCATGTGCTTGTTCTGTATCAAGGACATATTGTCCCTCTGCTGAGAGTTGGCCATACCCCATCCCCCATGGACGGCCCCATATCCTTGTCCCTCCTTGCCCACATGGCCATTAAAGTCCCCTCTGATAATCAGACAATCAGCTCCATTTCCCCATCTAATTCTGTTATCTACCTACTGTACCACCTCATCAAAATCCCACCAAAAATTCCTTTTGGTGGCCTCATCACAACCTGCTTGGGGAGCATATGCACTGATGAGGTGGAGCCCAATACCCTGCCATACTACAGTAACTAACATAATCCTGCTGCTTATTCCATGGACAGCTGTGATCCCCCACTGCAATTCCCTACTCAATACAATACCCACCCCATTTTACCCCTCCTTGATACCTGTATATAGTAATTTGTATCCCTCACCCAGTGCCCATGATCAGTTCCCCTTTCCACCATGTTTCTTGGAGGAAGGCAACACTAACCCTACTATGCTTCAGGGTGTTTACTAATTCCCCTGTTTTTCCTGTAAGGGTCCCCCAGATGTCCCTAACCATAGCCTAGCCCCCTTACCTAGTGGGACAGCTCTGACTGGGGGCTCCCCAGCCATATACCTAGAACCTGCAGCAACAGTGACAGGGTTACCTGTGGGTGGGGGTGCCGTCCTACCCCACAGGAGACACTTCATGATTTTTCCATCTTTGTCATATGAGCAGAGGTCCCACACTCACATGACAATCCACCCCTCATGCCCTACACTGTGGATATGCAGTCCTAGGACTGCATAGCCCCAGCAGTGTTTGTTCTATTAAAAGCCGATATTTCAAAGGCATTCAAATCTGTCGATCCTCATCATTGATCACTTCGCTCTCTAGGTGTATTTTGGATCCTTATCTTGTTAACCATTTAGTTTTGTTCCTTGACAGTAGGGTCGGCCTTCTCTATAAAGGGGCCTGGGTGCAAAAATCCTTTTGGGGCCCCAAAATATTTTTCCAAAATTAAAAATGAAAGGATTCAGAGTAAATAAACTCCTCTTTGATGCTCTCCTATTGCATTCTGAGATCCTTTCTAATTTTGGAAGGTATTGCATGTTTGGATGATGCCATGTGTCATTTGGATGATGCATTTATGAGTTGGTCTGAAAGCTTATGTGGACGTCCACACCTTGGAACATTTTCAGTTGGACCTGTGTCATTATATTTTTTTATTACACTTCTGATTATTAAATGTATTTTGGTTTTAACAACCCCAAAATAATAGCATTATTAAATTATTGACTCTTAACCTCTAATTCTGGGTTGTCCAACCTGTGGCCCATGGTGCATCATTTCTAATTATACATTATAGCCTACCTGGTATGTAACACCTAACGTTATCTTCACCCGTTTTGGTTTTGATAGCCTGTGGCTGGCAATCAGTCCATGGAGCAGCCGAGTGACCCACAAAACCAGAAAGGCTGTACAACCGTGGTGTGTTGGATTGGCAGGGTCGAATGAGGGACGTTGCCCCCACAATGACGAATTAAACTTTTAATAGTAGCAATGATCTGGGCCCTGATGGGGCCTCCCTCAATCGTGGGGCCCGGATGCAATGCACTTTCTGCACCCCCAGGATGGCCGGCCCTGCTTGACAGCCAGGTGGGCTTGCTGTACTCATCCCCCATGACCAGCACTGTAGTGAGGGCGGTCCCACAGGGCTCTGCACTTGGCCCACTCCTGTTTAATGTGGCTATGGCATCGCTTCCATCTTTATGTTCTGAATGGACCATTTGGTCATATGCTGATGACCAAATGGTGCTGTGCCTTTTTCCTCCATGAATAGAGTGATTTTGGGTATTCCCAGCTTTGTGAGCACCTTTCTAGGTGGTATGCTGGGCGGGGTCTTATAATTCATGCTGATAAGACTAAGGTGCTTGTTGTATTCGGCTCCCCTGCCGCTGATGTCCCCTCACAGCTCGGTAAGCCTATTAGCGTCTTAGGGATACTTTTTGACTCATCCCTTTCCTTTTAAGGGCAGCGGGATGCCCTCGTTGAAAAAATTAAGGCACTGGGTTACCTGTTCCACAGGCTTAGACCTGTTATTCCTATTTCTAAATTGGACATGATTTTCCATGCAAAACTCCTCGGCCTAATTCAATACATGGCTCCCTCTTTGGCGGGGATACTGTTGTCCCATCTGGCTTCCTTGCGAGTGGCTTACAACTCGGTTCTACAGGCTAAATTGAGGTGCCCCTTGATGGCCCATTATTGTCGCAAGTACAGTGTGCTCCCGTTTTACAAATTCCTCTCCCTGTGTTACATAGAGTCACTAGATGCCGCACTCTGCAACTCTCAGCACCCCTGCCACTTTGTCACTCATGACTTCCGTTCATTGGTGGACGCCAGGCACGTGCACCGCTTCTGGTTTTCTATTTCTTTGTCCGCTGGGGACGTCAGACGCCATTTTTTCGGTTGTGTATTATCCACTATGGAACGTTCTACCATACGAAGTCCAGTTCCCTGAGTTCACGTGCTCGAACTTGTGGTGTATGAACAAGTGCCATCACTTCAAGCAGCAGGTTTACTTGCACTTGCTTGAGTCATTGGGTTACTAGTCTTTTTGTGTATTGTGTTGCTTTTGTACTTGAGTATGCAAAATAAATAATAATAATAATTATCCAATCGGTAAATTCCCTTCAAGCTCTTTACCGAAGCAAACAATCAGGACGCTGTTTTATTATTAAGGAGAAAGGACGAGGTAAAAGTGTTAGGGAGTACAAGGGATCTAAACTTGGTAACTCTTCTCCAGGTTTCAGTGAGAACTTGAACTGGTGCAAAAGACAAGTGAAGAACAGGAAGCCACTCATGTCGGCGAAAGATTTACCAGGACAAATACGTGCACCTGAAAAAGAGAAAGTAAACAACATAAATGGTATTCTTTATGCTTCACAACAGCCAACTTTCTCTTCTACTCTTCATCCTTTAGGGGAGAGCGGCTTATTGCGATTGACACACCAGTTCTCGTCTGATCACCAAAAATCGTCGCATTAGTGTAGCGTTTGTGCAGTCTCTGCATTAGAACTACGCAGTGGACGGGGCTTTAGAAGAACTTAGAGCTCCAACGAAACAAAGAAAGAAACCATTCACCCTTAGACGATTGGCAACTAGCAACATTATCGGTAAATGAAGTTTACCGATGTCACCCCATGTCACCCTGCATCAGCCATTGATGCAGTTAAGGAACACGGTGGGAATCTTTCCATTAACTTTCCAGGGTTGTTTTCGCACACACAAGAATCTTCCCTCTCAAAGGACCGGCCATGAGTCAAGCATACCACTAATTGAGCTCCCTTGTGATTGCCTGCTTACCATAGGATTTAAAATAACCAGGTGGTGCCGCTACTTTACTCGGCACACAAAAGACTGACGTCCATCAAGGTTAAAGTTCCATCAATCCTTTTACTGGACAAGAAGATAAACAGGAAGACGAGAGATGAGTCCTCTGATGGTCGATTTGTCTCCATGGCTGGCTACTGGCCTTACGATACTCACTCCAATTGGTCGGCCCCAGGCCGAGTACCCAGATTTGTCCCTGTAGGACACATGGGTGATCTGTTTGGATTGCAACTGGATTGCTGGATTACTGGATTAATTTCATGGGTTGGGAAGTAGGGCAAGCAGCCATAATAGGACGAACCCTTAGGAGGCTGCTCGCGGGAGATGAGGGGGTAGGTGTAGAGGACATAAGAGCAGCGTTCAGAGCAGAACCCAACATTCTTTACCAACCACCCATGTTGGTACTAACGTGGGCTTGCGCTGCTTAACTTCAGTGATCTAACGAGAACTTGTGTGTCCAAAGCAGCTCGGACTTTTTCAACGGGATTTTGACGGAGCACGCTACAGACGCACTACTTATTTCTCATTGGCCTACTTATCGCTGGGGCGCTCAACCCGCACCAGGGAACCTTGCCGATTTATTCGCCATATAGTAGAGAGGGTCTTTCCCGTGAAGGTGGCATCGTGCAAACCACCCGGACCAGGGTCTTCCGATCCGACAGAAAGTGAACTTGAAACATCCCAGAACCTTCGACCCATTATTGAACCTGTTACCACCGACGCAGTAGTCGAGCACTCTATGTGGCTCTGAAGAATCCTCGTCACCAGACCTGATAATGGTAATACCGGTACGTAATGTGGTGAAAAAAAACGAGGTTCAATGTAGTGGTCCCAAAAGAAATCTCACAATGCAAGTTAGCTGCAAATAGACATTACAAAATTTCAGGTGTATGTATACTAACCAACAGAAAATGGGATCAAATATTCCGGTTTCTCAACTTGTCCATCACTGTTAAGGAACCTTTCAGGACGAAATACTTCAGGATCGCCCCAAAGCTTTGGATCATGGTGAATGGCCCATAAGTTTGGCACTATGGGAGTTCCTTTTGGCAACGTGTACCCAAAAACTTTTGTTTCCAAAGTGACAGTGCGCAGTGCTGGAATTGCTACTAGTGATAAATAACGATGGGTCTCCAGGAGGACGGCAGAAGTATAGGGCAGCCTGTGACACAGGACAAAGACATCAGTAGGATGCATGCTTATGTTACAACACGTCGTCAGTGGCTACATTACACTGTTCGGTCTTTGAAAGATGGAAGTCGCTGTCGTCCAATGACGTCATCCATTTCTTGCTGAACCTTCTCTTGAAACGTGGGCCACAAAGCCATGTAGAGCAGTATCCAGGTAAGGGTATTAGAACCGGTATCAGTTCCACCAATAAACAGGTCCTTGGTTATCTGGATGATATTGTCCTCTAGATAACGAGACACAAAAAAATAAATAATAAACCGACTTGAGGAACTCGTGTTGAAAGTACTTTTCCACCACGGCAGTCTCAGGTATTTCGGTTCCTATTTGTCCTATGAGTGTAATACAGTCTGCTTATTTCTGATGACATGAAACGCAGGAATCTGAAGGTTCAAATGAAATGTAGAAAAGGGTCTTCTATGCGGACGGCAGAAGAGGTACTTCAACTTCAGAAGGGTACCGTACTTCAATTTCAATGGTCATTAGATCCTCGCAATTCCTATTCAACAGCTCAAAAGGAGTCAAATTATCTCAACTCAGTATCGCCCCTGGAACCACTGTCGTAGTTCTACGGAATGTGTTATTGATTTTGTTTGTTTCGTAGGTGTTTTAGAGACCTTACAATACAATGGTTATCAAAGCCCCATCCACTGCATAGGCCTTATACTGATTCGGTTCGGTTCGTTGGAGTTTTAGGGTCCATCAACTACCAGGTCCTTCCTTAGAGACCCGTCCACTGCGTAGTTCTAATGCAGCGGTTGCACAGACACTGCAATGAAGTGACGATTTTTGGGTATTAGTTTGCTACTCCAACGGTTAGGGGAGTCGGCCGAGCCGTCTTAACAGGTCGAGCACTGTGGCGGCTGCTCGCAGGTGAGGGGAGGTAGGAGAGGGGGAGGTAGAAGAGGGGAGGCAGGAATGGGGAAATTAGAGGTACCTAGTTTTCCCCAGCGGCCACCCATCTCAGTACTAGCTTGGTTTGAGTTGCTTAACTTCAATGATCAGACGAGAACTGGTGTACTCAATGCAATTAAGCCACTCCCTCTAATTCAGAATCTGCAGACACCACCCAGTGTTCCTGGGGTTACGTAGATTAATGTCAGTGATCATAAGGGAATTGGTGTGTCCAACTGGTTAATGTAGAAAAACAAACTTACTTGTAAATGGCACAAAATCTTTATTCAAATTTTTCTCTTGCTGGAAGAGGTGAGCAAGACAAGCGTCCATAAAATCCCTGACATCTCCATCCTGATACGTGTCCACATGGTGCTGCAGGGCGGTTGATAAAATATTATTGAAGTCGTCGTTGTCGGTAACAAACGTTTCAAATTGCTTGCGGTAAATATGTTTCAAATTTGGCAGGTAGAACAGTGGGTTCGTAGAACTTGCGCCTTCAAATATATTTTTCATTATTTGGGCAATTTGATGTCCAACTGTGTCATCACACGCAGATTTTCCTGACAGAATTTAAACAAAATAAAGAAATTTTTCCCCCAGAAATGTCGAAAACCTTACTCAGCTTACCTCCAATTAGAGACCACATGATATTTAAGAAAGGGTCAAATAAGTAATAATAGTCTAGTTTGATACTTTGATTGTCTAGTGCTCGCAGCTTCTGCAGCAGGTCCACCACTTCGCCCATAATAACCCTTTCAAACGACGATTTTCCAAATCCGAAACTTTTCAGGTGATGCATTGCAAACCTCCTTCTTTCTTTCCATTCTTCACCAGTAGCAAAGAGGAAATCTGAAATGAAAATTGAGAGTACAGGTAAGGAACTGCCTTGGTGGCGTAGTGAGTAGCACGCTAGCCACGCAGTTGCCTATTGGGTTTATGCCAGGTAGGTCCACATGGTGGAAAAGTATAGGGCAGCAAAGAAAGATCTCCACGCCATCTTCATCGACCTGGAGAAGGCCTATGACAGTGTCCAACGAAAGGTTGTTTGGGAAGTATTATGGAAAAGGGGGGTAGAAGAAGGGGTTATTAGAATAGTCCAGGATATGTATGATGGCTCCATAGCCAGGGTAAGGACACCTTGGGAAAACACTGGGGGCTTCCCAGTGAAGGTTGGGGTGCACCAAGGTTCAGCACTTAGTCCATACCTTTTCATCCTGGTAATGGACGAACTGCTGACGGGCGTAGGAGAATGGGCCCCACAGTGCCTGGGTTTTGCTGACAATATAGGGAAAATTAGTGACAGCAGAGAGCAGATAGAGAAGGGATTCAATGATGTAAGAGGAGCAATGGAAAAGGGAGGGCTAAAGATTAACATGAATAAGACTGAGTACTTAGCTTTTAATTGGGAGGGTCAAGAAAACGGCGCGGACATACATACAAGGGGTGAACTGGTGAAAAAGATGCAGGAGGTAAAGTACTTAGGATCAACTTTTCAAAGCAATGGGGAGATAGACTTGGATGTGGGGTGTGGTTGAAATAATGGGGGGTGGTTGAAATAGAAACAGGCAAGCGGAGTTCTGTGCGATAGGAGGGTCCCAATGAAGTTGAAAGGGAAGTTCTACAGGACAGTGGTTAGGCCAGCTATGCTATACGGTTCAGAGTGTTGGGCAGTGAGGAAAAGCCATGTAACTAGAATGCAAGTAGCCGAGATGCGAATGCTGCGGTACACGAGTGGGGTGTCAACAGCAGATAGAATTAGGAACGCATATGTTAGAGGTAGCCTGGGGGTGGTGGACATTGCCAGAAAGATGAGGGAAAATACGCTGAGGTGGTATGGCCACATAATGAGAAGAGGGGATGAGGAGCTTGTTAGGGCCATACCAGGAATGCAGGTGGTCGGAAGCACCCGGGGCAGGGGGAGGCCGAAGTTAACGTGGGAGCAGGTCGTCCGTAGGGATATGGTGGTGTGCGGAGTGGACGGGGACCTGATGAGAGATAGTCGGGAGTGGAGGGTTAGAACCCGCAGACGCGACCCCGCCACGGGCGGGATAAGGGTATGATGATGATGATGATGATGTGTCCATTGAGAGGGACAACATGGGTACCCGACCCTGCCATAGGCGGGAAAAATGATAGGAGTTGCTTTAAGAGTACAGGTGAGCACAAGAAGCACTCAGCCAAAAGATCAACCAAGTAACCCTTTCATTTAGTGTTTTGCCACCTTTATCGTCTAGTAAATAAAAAGCAACTATTCCCACCTATGGCAGGGCCGGGTACCCATCCTGTCCCTCTGAATGGACACAGGGCGATATATTAGTCATAGTTTTTTCTGCAGCCGGTGCCGGCCAAAGCTGCACCCCTACGTTTATTTATCGTACTTCCTTTGCGGAATGCTAGCGACGCCAGGGGGCGAGCTCTTACACCTGGAAATTTTGCCTCATCTACCCGTTGCATAGTAGAGAGGGTTATTTTGCTTGGAAGTGCCATCGTACACCCACACGGGACCTCAGTTTTACTTCTCATCCGAAAGAAGGCACACTCGCGGCCTCTCTCTCTCGCCCGAAAGAAGTCAACCCACCGTGGTCCAGTACCGAACCTAGAACTACTGATGCAGTTGCCGCACGTGCTAACCACTACGCTACTGCGGGGGGTGTTGTCGTCTAATACAGGGGTCGGCAAACTGCGGCTCTTTGGCCCCTTGAATGCGGCTCTTCCACAAATGACTGTGTTGGTGCACAGGCATGCACAGCAGTATCGTTCGAGTGGCAGAAGACGTGGCACAGGCGGTATGTGGCGCTTGGAAGGCACAGTTGACTAACGCCTAGTTCCGAATCACCACACTTCAACCCTAATCACGTCACCACTGATGACATCTTGTTGACGATTTGTGCTAGTGCGTTATGAAGGACCGCCAGTGCAATTCCTTAATTTCAGTGCTTTATTTGGAGTCACCACACGCCGCCTTCATATCTCAGTATATCCTCTGCCATTTTGCAAGCAGACAGCTCAACCGCCAGCCAATCAAAATGCAGCGCGACTTGCGGGACGCTATGTGAGTTGACCACCTGTCAACTCAACTACCGTCACGCATAGCTGCTCTGCGGCGCCCCAAGTAGCGGGGTGACGTCACCACTTTTTGTGTTGTGTCGTCTGTTACAACAGTAATTGCATAAGCGCGTGGGTATATGGAACCAGGCATTAGGCCCTTCATCCACTACCACAATTCAACTGCAACTCAACAGAAATGCAATGCAACTAAAGTTAATTGCAATGCCACTTTCGTCCACAGATGCAACTCATTGGCAATAGTTGCACTTATGATGCCAAGTAGTTCAGATGAAGACAGCATTGTGCGAATGGTGCGAATTATGCCTAGTTCCGTATCACCACACTTCAACGCTAATCACGTCGCCACTGATGACATTTTGATGACGTTTTGTGCTAGTGCGTTATGAAGGACCGCCAGCGCAATTCCTTAAGTGCAGTGCTTTATTTGGAGTCACCGCACGCCGCCGTCATGTTTACATTATCCTCCGCCATTTTTCAAGCAGACAGCTCAACCGCCAGCCAATCAGAACGCAGCGTGACGTGCGGGACGCTATGTGAGTTGACCACTGGTCAACTCAACTACCGTCACGCATAGCTGCTCTGCGACACCCCAAGTAGCAGTGTGACGTCACCATTTTTTGTGCTGTGTCATCTGATTCAATGGTAATATCTTTAGCACGTGGGTATACGGAACCAGGCAATACTTGACAGTTGTAATGAAACTGACATGCTCAGTTGCGATGCAACTCGATTCCAACCAGTTGCCTTACATTCCGTTGCATATCATAAACATGAGTCAGACTAGCATCCAACTGAAAAGGAACTAAAATTTGATTATTTTTCAGATGCACTGTGTCAGTGGACGAAGGGCCTTATGCACGAGTTGAGTGAGTCATTCAGTCAGCAGTCTCACTGTGTAATGCCTGGTTCCATATACCCACGTGCTAACGCTATTACCATTGTAACAGACGACACAGCACAAAAAATGGTGACGTCATACTGCTACTTGGGGCGCCACAGAGCAGCTATGCGTGACGGCAGTTGAGTTGACCAGTGGTCAACTCACATAGCGTCCCGCACGTCATGCTGCGTTTTGATTGGCTGGCGGTTGAGCTGTCTGATTGAAAAATGACGGAGGCTATACTGAGATATGACGGCAGCATGCGGTGACTCCAAATAAAGTGCTGCACTTAAGAAATTGCGCTGGCGGTCCTTCGTAACGCACTAGCACAAAACGTCATCAAGATGTCATCAGTGGCGACGTGATTAGCGTTGGAGTGTGGTGATATGGAACTAGGCATAAAGTGGTCAGTGCTTGACGCGTCCACAAATCACACGTTGGTGGCAAAAGTATCTTCTTGAAGCACAAAGTTACCTGTATTTTTCTAACCAGCCAATTCCAAAAATTTGATTTTTATCAATAAATGAGATCATTATTAAGTTAATAATGGTGTTACTACCTAGATAGTTTAAATTTAAGAAATTTGGCTCTCAAAAGATATCTCAATCATTGTATTGTTGATATTTGGCTCTTTGGACTGAGGAGTTTGCCGACTACTGGTCTAGTAAATGATCCACCAGAATTATTTTTTGGGATAGGTGGAATGCATTTTGGAATACCAACTAAAATGTCCACCACGGTTCCCTGGATATCAGCCCGCAATCTTTTAACCCTTTACTTCAGGTTATATCTTTTTTTTTCTTTTGCTCCCTTAGGGTTATTTTAGATGGTGTTTTCGGGCCCATCAACTACAATGGTCATTAGAGCCTCGTCCACTGCATCGATCTGAAGCAGATTCTGCACAGACACTACGATTTGGGTATTAGCAGTACCCAGTGTTCCCGAGCAGCCACCCATTAAAGTTCTAGGGGGGGGGGCATTGCGTGTTTCCAACGCAAAATAGCCACTCCCCCATAGAGCTTCATCATCAGCATCGGCAGGTAAAAGAACCCTCTGTATTATGAAACTTGTACAGGAAGTAAATTTCCTGATGTAGGAGCTCGCCCCCCCCGTTCGGGGAAAAGATGATAAATAGCATACAAGTTGCAGCTTTGGTCGGCAACCGGCTGGGGGAAAACAGTGTTCAATGTATCGCCCTTCTGCCTGCTCAGAAGGACAAGATGGGTACCCGACCTTGCCATAGGCGGGAAGAGGGTTAGGAGTTAATTGCACTGTAGCCCTATGCACACATCAAGCGGGTGACTAGTAGACTAAGTTAGCTTAGTTAGCCAGTAGTGAGAACTGTAATATTCATGCCCATTGGTTGAGCCAGTTCTTCCTAGGATGACAGAACCAATTGAACTACTTGTCTGACGTCACATGGGAATGGGTGTTCGCAGTGGCGGCACATTTTATGAATCTCGTGGCACAGTGGTTGAGAATCACAGCTCTATATTAATGGTTTATGGAAGTTTCGCCCCCGACATTCGCCCCTGGGTACTTTTCGCCCCCACACATTTCGTCCCCTGAACATTTCGCCCCTGGGAGGGTAAATGGCCGGTTTTTTTGTTGCTCTGTTTAATGTAATAAGAGAATTTGGGCAAACGACATAAACGCAAACTTAAAACTTAAAATTTACGTCGTCAAAGTCTTTTAAGTGATGTTCGTCTGCTAAATTGTACTTAAAAAATAGCGGCAGTGTCAATGCTTAAAACTAGCAACGTAAACTTTGGCGCATGCACGTGTCGCTACCTTATGTCCGAATTTTAAAAACGGAGTCGGCAAAGATATACCCGAAAACACATCGATTTGTAGGGCACTAGTGGTTTTTTAAATTCATATCACTTTTTTATTAGATGGTAAAGTCAATTTCCAGATATTTACGCTATGCCTTTCAGAAAGTCTATTAAATTTCTATCGTTGATGTTCTCCACAATGCGTAGCATTCTTGCCGAAATTGCTGAATTTTCACCTTACCTATTCCTTGAAACACTCAGAAAAAGGTCCGAACGAACAAAGCTGTTTTTCTAGGTAAAAGCAGAAGGCCAAAATAAGGCCAAATAAGGTAAAAGTCGAGGGCTGCCATTGACTCAAGGGTCAGTTGGCACTAGCCCTTGATTTTTACCTTACCTAAAACGTAATAACAAAAAAACGGCCATTTGCCCTCCCAGGGGCGAAATGTGTGGGGGCGAATGTTCCGAAATTCGGTTTCATATAGCACACAGCAGGAAAACAACGAAACTCAAGTAAATAATATAGTAACGGCAACTTTGCCTTGACTAGTAGTATGCTGCTAACTATCAGGAAAATCTCAAATTAAGGCATTAGTCATCTTACCCCGGTCTCCCCTATAAGAAAATTCGTGGTCCAACTTAATCTTCCTTTCACGAACTAGGGCCCCTATTCCGCATTTCTGGAGTCCACCCCCTAAAAGATGGTTTATTGCGTTGAACACCAGTTCTCGTTGAGCCACCGAAGTTAAGCAATGCAACCCCAGCTAGTTTTAACATGGGTGGTCGCTTGGGAAAACTGGGTGCCGCTAATCCCTAAAAATCGCCACATTAGTGTAGTGTCTGTCTAGTCTCTCCATTAGAACTACGCAATGGATGGGGCTCTAATGACCTTGTAGTTGAAGGACCCTAAAACACAATGGTTCCACAATAATCTCAGAGACACTCTGGCTTTTGTTTGTTTGGTTTGTTTTGTTGTTGCTTTAGGGCCCATCAACTACAAAGGTCATTAGGGCCCAGAAAGACACATCACCATGGTGGGGGTGTAAATGGCCATCCCACCATGATGGCAATAAAAAGGGCAAAAGGCCAATAAAAGTAATAACAATAAAAACGCAATAGCCTAATAATTACTCAGAAAAGAAATACAGTCAAAAGCCAAAACAGACATATAAAAAAGGCAAAAGCCAAAACATACACAACAATAAAAGTTGCAAAAGCCAAAACAGAGAGAATAATAAATGTGGCAAAAGCCAAGACAAACACAGAAATAAAAAGGCAAAAGCCAAGACAAACACAGAAATAAAAAGGCAAAAGCCAAGACAAACACAGAAATAAAAAGGCAAAAGCCAAAACAGACAGAATAATAATTGTGGCAAAAGCCAAAACAGACATTACAATAAATGTGGCGAAAGCCAAAACAGACATTACAATAAATGTGGCAAAAGCCAAAACGAATACAGAAACAAAAAGGCAAAAGCCATATAATTCAAAAATAATTACAAAAGGTGTCTAAAAGAAATGTAACATAATTCAAATTTTGTGAAAGAGGCCAGCCTCTTTCACAAATACTAGCGAGCTCTCCACTGCCTGAGGGTTATCCCCAAGTGATGTGGAGAGCTCTGTGCTGACTCCCAGTCGCCA
>JAAFCE010004287.1:15876100-15889560 GCA_013389805.1 Trigoniulus corallinus
TCACCCACCACCGAGCCCAACGAGGGGACGCCCATTCGGGTCGTCGAGAGTGCTCGGACAGGATACCGTTAGGGTGGCATAATCCCCGAGTACCGGACCATTGGCATCGGGGTTGACTGCCGGTCCACTTACAGTCACCCTAGGAGGCATAACAACTTATGCGCCCCCGGCCGATTGACCAAGACCGGGCTACTGCCTTGGCCTCCCGTTTGCCCCGGAAGCTGTGGCCAAAGTGATGTGTTGGATGTGTAGGGCCGCAGCCCTAGACCCTCCTCAATCACCAGGATCCGCTTTTCCCAGGGTACGGGTCTCCACGCACGGCAAACACGCGGGTAGGCGTTTTTAACGGTCACCTCAGTGAGGAACCTACGTCGACCGAGAACAAGTCAGACCGAACACTGGAACAACCACGATGTTGGTATCGTCCTGTCCAGAACACGTCGTAGACAAAGACGATAGTGGTGTTGTCCAGTCAGGGGCAAGAAAAAGTCACCCCGTTTTGTCGCCTCTTACGACATGGAGGTATGCAGTGTGTTTATTCTACCCCGGGCACACACGGGTAGACAGTCTGGCGAAACAACTTTCCACCCTTGCATGTAGACGAGGAGGTATGCGTTGGGAAGTCAGGAGGTGGGAGATGTAGCACTCAATTTCCCCATGCCTCCTTGCGAACCAGGGCCGGCCTTCTGCATAAAGGGGCCCGGGTGCAAATATCCTTTTGGGGCCCCAAAATATTTTTCCAAAAGTAAAAATAAAAGGATTCAGAGTAAATGGACTCCTCTTAGATGCCCTCCTATCCCACTCTGAGATCCTTCCTAATTTTGGAAGGTATTACATTTTTGGATGATGCCATGTGTCATTTGGATGATGCATTTATAAGTTGGTCTGAAAGCTTATGTGGACGTCCACACCTTGGAACATTTTCAGTTGGACCTGTGTCATTATATTTTCTTTATTACACATCCGATTATTAAAGGTATTTTGGTTGTAACAACTCCAAAATAATAGCATTATTAAATTATTGACTCTTAACCTCTAATTCTGGGTTGTCCAACCTGTGGCCCATTGAGGCTTATGTGGCCCATGTTGCATCATTTCTAATTACGCATGCTATGTAACACCTGACGTTATCTTCACCCGTTTTGGTTTTGAAAGCCTGTGGCTGGCAATCAGTTCATGGAGCCTTCGAGTGACCCACACCTCCAGAATGGTTGTACAACCCTGGTGTAGTTCAATGGCAGGGTTGTTAGGTTACGTTTAGGTTATGTTGCATTGTCAGGATCGAATGAGGGACGTTGCCCCTACAATGACGTATTAAACTTTTAATATTAGCAATGATCTGGGCCCTGATGCGTACTGATGATGGGGCCCCCTTTAATTGTGGGGCCCGGGTGCAATGCACCCTCTGCACCCCCCGGATGGCCGGCCCTCTCTCCACCCACGACCTAAAGTCCCAGATGAGCCTTATAGTCTATTTCCCACTGAGCTCCTGCTCCCAGTGACTTTCCACGTGTCCCGATTTTATTAGAAATGAAACTAACTTACAAGTCGCCTCAATACTTGCATGTAAAACAAGCAAATGCCAGAAAATAATGCTGGAACATTCTTAGTCATTAAGGGGTTATAGGTGGAAACCAAGGGTAAACACGTACACATTTACTTACCATCATAGTTGCTAATTGCTTCGTACATAATATTTCGTGGTCTTCCCTCAAAGGCATCCGATTGATTGATGAACGATTCTTTCGTGGCAACCCAGTCATTGAGGACCACTACAAAGGAATTTCCCAGTCTGACGGAAAAGACGTTGCCATACTTGCTTCCGAGTTGAAAGAATGTCTTGAAAGGCAGTTTTCCAATGAAAGGCAAGTAACCCACAACTGGAAGTCCCAAAGGACCTGGTGGAAAGCCTTTAGGTCTTCTATTGTAAATCCAAAACAGGATCACCAAGAGCACAACTGCAACAAGTGCAACTTGATAGAAGTTCATGTTGCTTCAAATAACGGTTCAAAGAACCACTTCTGATCTTTGAGCAACTATAAGCAGGGCAGTAGTGGAATTTGAGCGACGTTCACTTGGTAACTGTTGCGTCTTTCAGGGCTTAACTAACAGGTCTGAAAAAAAAAAACAAATTCAGTTTAACCCTTTGTGACCTCCACAGTATTATCTCAGCATGCATGTTTCTAAACTCCAAAGTTGAGTTTCTTAGTCCATTCCCGATGTTGAGCTGATCACCTTCGAGTGTCCCATTTTTCATGTGTGACCTGTTGCTAGATGCTGATGATGCTTTTCTGATAAATTTTAAGATGTTTGCCCTGTATTACTTTGGGTGTCACAATGACCTCTTGAAGTCACTCCTCTTTTTCATTAGATATACCCTAACACGGCCCCCTGATATTAGCGGGTCAACATCCTAGTCCAGAAATATTGTGTCACTTCTGAGTGCCTCCGTGGCGCACGTGATAGGTTTACTGTGTCTGTGATTCTAGCACTAAAGTGGCTTGGCTTTTTTCGGGCGAGAGAGAGAGAGGGGGGGGGAGGATCCGAGTGTGCCTTCGTGACGTGGGACGAAAAGTAAACCCTTGGTCCTGTGTGGTATACAATGTCGATTGAATGTAAAAGAACCCCCTCCCCACCACTGCAATGAAACGGATGGATCAGGCAAAAATTCCCGGGTGTAGGAATTCCCCACTTGGCATGGGTGGAAGGCTCCAACGAACATTAGACTGCCGATAAATTATTAAGGGATAGGAGCTCCTACACCAGGAAATATTGCCTCATCTACCCACTGTATAGTAGAGGAGATTCTTTAACGTGCAAATGCCATTGAACACCACAAGGGACCTCGTTTTTAACAGGGCTTCGAACTGGAACGAAACCAAAAACCTAAAACTGATAAATCCGTTATTTTTACCATAGCGAAAACAGGAACTGAACCACAAGAAATACCGCTCTTGTCGATTCGACACATGCAAAAACCTGTGTAAAACGCGTGTTCAGTATCATCCTGTCAGTTGTTGTTCAATTGTCTTAAATGCGATACATCTCTGCATTTTACATCTTCAGTCACTGTTGACACTAATGGGGTGTCTACATCCAATGGCGTAGCATGAGTTTCTAGCGCCCGGGGCAAGGCAAAAATCGGCGCCCCCTAACTTATGAACAGACCAGTGGTCTTCTAGACTAATGGTCAGCAAACTCATCAGTCAAACGAGCCAAATATCAACAATTCATGATTGGGATTTATTTTGAGAGCCAAATTTCTTAAACTTAAACTATCTAGGTAATAACACCATTTCTAAACTCAATAATGATGTTATTTATTGATGAAGATTATTTTTTTGGAAATGGCTGGTTAGCGCCGGTGGAATGAGGAGGGAGAAGCAGTCATCAAGCAAAAGAAGTCTGCCATCCACAGGTGGCGGGAGTTAGGGGACCAGCAGTCTAAGTTTGTTTGCTTGTTTGTTGGTGTTTAAGGTCCCGTCAACTACGAGGTCATTAGAGACCCCTCCACTGTATAGTTCTAAGGCATATACTGCACAGACACTACACCAATGAGACGATTATTGGGTATTAGCAGTACCCAGCTTTCCCGAGCGACCACCCATGTCAGTACTAACTGGGCTTGAGTTGCTTAACTTCAGTGATCAGACGAGAACTGGTGTGTCCAACGCAACTCCCCGCTCCCAGCAGTCTAAGATATAATATAGCCAGGTCAAGACCTGGTCATTGCCCTGGCCAAGCACCAGAATTGTGGAGCCCTTTTTGAGCAGTTAGAGACACAGGAAGGAGAGAGATGTCTTCAAGCTTGCCAAGGCTAGAGATAGGGCAATTACAGACATACCTCGAGCCATAACAGGGACCGATAGCAAAAGGGTGCTGTTTTCCCCATAAGAGGTAAAGAGTAGGTACTTCCAAAACCAATTCAATACTGAAGAGGAGATGAGTACTTTGCCCCCTATTCTGCATCAACAGGGATGGAGGATTGTGTAACAGAGGAAGAAGTAGCTAGGACACTTAGGAAGATGAAAGGCTGAAAAGCTGTCGGCCCTGATAGAATCCCCATTGAAGTGAGACATAGCCTAGGAAGGACAGGCACCAGGTGGTTAGGGAAACTTTTCTGTAGGTTAGCTGTTGGAGATGTTAAAGCTAAGTTGCGTTGGACACACCAGTTCCCGTGAGATTATCGAAGTTAAGCATCGCAGGCACCAAGTCAATACCAACTTGGGTGGTTGGTAAAGAATGATGGGTGCTGCAAATTAACCCTCTCCTTCGTCCTTTCACCTGCCTCCTCATCTCCCGCGGGCAGCCTCCTAAGGGTTCGTCCTGTTATGGCTGCCTGGCTCACTCCCCAACCCACAAACAAACTAATCGAGTAATCCAGATAGAATGCCATCTGCATGGCATGAGAGTTGGATAGTATCACTCTTCAAGGGCAAAGGGGATGTCCAAGGTTGTGGTAACTATAGGGGAATAAAGCTAATGACCCACTCCATGAAGCTCTGGGAGAGAGTAATGAAACGCCAATTCTGGGATAGAACTTGCGTCTTAGGAAATCAGATCAGCTTTTTGCCAGGTAGGTCCACAATTGAGCCAATCATCATTCTGAGGGAGATGATAGAAAAGTATAGGGCAGCAAAACAACATCTCCATGCCATCTTTATCGACCTAGAGAAGGCCTACGACAGTATCCCAAGACAGGAAGTTTTGGAGGCATCATGAAATAGGGGAGTAGAAGAAATGTTTATTCGAATAGTCCTGGATATGTATGATGGTTCCACAGTCAGGGTAAGGACACCCTGGGGGAATACCGGGGGCTTCCCAGTGGAAGTTAGGGAGTGGCAAATTGCGTTGGACACATCAGTTCTCGTCTGATCACTGAAGTTAAGCAATGTAACTCCAGCTTGTACTGACATGGTTGGCCGCTTGAGAAAACTGGGAACCGCTAGTATCCAAAAATCGTCGCATTAGTTTAGCGTCGGTGCAGTCTCTGCATCAGAACTACACTGTAGACGGGGCTCTAATGACCTTGTAGTTGAAGGACCCTAAAACACCAACAAACAGCAACAGTGAAAGTTGGGGTGTACCAAGGTTTGGCACTTAGTCCATATCTTTTCATCCTGGTTTTTGAGAAACTGCTTATGGGGGTAGGAGATTGGGCTCCTAAGTCCTGTGTGATAGAAGGGTCCCAATCAAGCTGAAAGGGAAGCTCTACAGGGCAGTGGTTAGGATAGCTATGCTGTATGGATCGGAGTGTTTGGAAGTAAGGAAGATCCACGTTAATAGAATGCAAGTGGCGGAGATGCAAATGCTGCGGTACATGAGTGGCATGTCGAGAGCTGATAGAATTAGGAATGACTATATTAGAGGTAGCCTGGGGGTGGTGGACATTACAGAAAAAATGAGAGACAATAGGCTTAGGTGGTATGGACACGTCCTGAGAAGAGGGTAGGAGGATCTCGTTACGTCCTTGCCAGGAATGCAGGTGGTCGGTAGCACCCGGGGCAGGAGGAGACTGAAGCAGGCGTGGGAACAGGTGGTCCATAAGGTCATTGCAGTGTGTGAGGTGGACGGGGGACCTGGTGGGAGATAGACGGGAGTGGAGGGCTAGAACCCGCAGACCCGACGTGAAGTGAGGTCCTTCTATAAATTTGTTCATTAATCCGAATATTTGGGGGCCCTGTGCTGTCATTCAGTTCGTACACCCATCATGCCGGTTTACGGAAGTTTCGCCCCCGACTTTTCACCCCCGACGTTTCGCCCCCGCTATTTGGCCCCCACACATTTCGTCCATCGGATGCTTCGCCCCTGGGAGGGTAAATGGCCGGTTTTTTTGTTGCTCTGTTTACTATAATAATAATTTTAATAAAATAAAAAAAAACACAAACATTAAGCAAGACTGTCACATAAAAAAAATGCAAATATAAACTAAAATTCGAAATTGTAGGCTATGCATTCAGAAAGTCTATTAAATTTCTATCGTTGATGTCCTCCACAATGCGTAGAATTCTTGCCGAAATTGCTTAATTTTTACCTTAGCTATTCCTTGAAACACTCAGAAAAAGGTCCAAACGAACAATGCTGTTTTCCAGGTAAAAACAGAATAACCAAAAAAAAAAAAACCGGCCAAAATATAGTAAAAATCAAGGCTGCCATTGACGATATTTACGCTATTTACGCTAATTTACACTATTTGCGATATTTACGATATTTACGCTGGTATTTTACCTTACCTAAAACAGAATAACAAAAATTAACAAAAAAACGGCCATTTGTACCTCCCAGGGGCGAAACATCCGAGGGGCGAAATGTTCGGGTGCGAAGTGTGCTGGGGCGAAGTGTGCTGGAGCGAAGTGTGCTGGGGCGAAAAGTACTCGGGGCCGAAATATCGGGGGCGAACGTTCCGGATCCCCATCATGCCGACCCTGTACAGGCTGGATAGAAAAATACAGGTTACTCTGTGATTTGTGGACGTAACAAGCATTGACCACTTTTCACAATGAGACTGGGAATAGGAAATCGCAAAATGTGAAAGATATAGCGCGCTAATTTTATATTTATTTTTTTTTTTTGAAAATTTTTGGAACCCTTGAAATTTTGCGCCCGGTTAGGGCAGTGGTAACAGAGTATGGAGAGGATGGTGACAAAAAAAAACGATGAGGGTGCGAGGGAACAAGGTTAAGATAAACAGGGAGGTAATCTACGACAATACATGGGAGAGCTCACTACTGTTTTGAGCAAGAGCTGGTCACTCACTGTAAACCAACCAGAGGATGGCAAACATCGCCAGTGTTGAGGAGGGCTGTGGATTATGTGGGGATCAAGTGGAGGATTTCAGCAGTGCTGGATTTACCATTAGGCTAATTATGCTCGAGCTTAGCGCATTAACATTTAGCGGGCTTCAAAACTTAAGAAAATGGCCTCAATATAGAAATAGCCCTGGGCCACTCAATATCTAAATCAGGCACTGGATTTCAGGCATGCGTCGTTAATGCCTCCCTCACTTTTCTGGACCATAGGAATATCTTAGTAGCAAAATTGAACTATTTCTGTTTCTGCGTCTGAAGCCTTTACTCCCAGTGGATAAATTGCTGGCCGATCATGGGGCCAAAGTATACTTACTGATACAATATTCTTGTCCTCTCCTAGCCGGTGTCTCTAATGTACATCTCGCCCCTCTGCACTTAGCGTGTTTCCCATATTCCCTTAAAGGCCCCACACACCAAACTGACGTGTGTGCAAAAAAACTTCATGCTCACACCAAAAATCCATCAAAAGGCCATCACCTTCTGGCTCAATGCAAGAACAAGTCCCAGACCAAAAAGAAGAAGAAGACAAAGGGGTGGGGTTATTTGATGAGGCCCCCAGTCTCTGATTTACCATCATACTTTGGGGTGTCTACAATTCGCTTTTCCCAGGGGTACAGGTCTCCACACATGGCTAATGCGGGTAGGCGTTTTTTTTATGGTCACCTCAGTGAGGAGCCTACATCGGCCAAGAACAAATCAAAGTGTAATAGAGGTGTTGTCCAGTGAAGGACACAAGAAGGCCACCAACAACCATGATGATAGTTTCATCTAGTCCAGGACAAAAGTCATGGGCAATGACGATGGTGGTTTTGGATAGTCAGGGGCATGAGGCACTCACCCCTTTTAGTCGCCTTTTATGACATGCAGGTATGCAGTGTGCCTAATCTACCCTGGGCACACACTCTTGATACATACTCCAAAGTGAATGCAAAATTACTTTATTTCTGTAAATCAAAAGAACATGCAAGACAGCAGGCCTCTTCTTGAACGATGGTAGATATAAATTGGCAAAATGATTTAATCAACAGCTGTTCAAGGTTAGGTTGAACCTTATACTGCATTTATACATTCACGAATAAGACGAGTCAAATGGCAAGGTGAGACTTTCGTGGAAATGTTCGCATTCATACTTTGGATGAAGAATGACTGTTCACACATTTGCTGAATGTCTCATCAGATGGTCATTCTTCAATCCCCACGTCAGCTAGCACCGTTTGACTCATATTGTCTCGCCAGCTGGTCATTCTCAAATCACTTCAGGTCACTCCCACCCTTTGACTCATGTCAAAAAAAAACCGCTTACAACACGAGCGCCACGAATGGTGAGGCAAACCACGAAGGTGAATGACGAATGTAGTGTTCACACCTTCGTTGAAGAAGCTTGCCTTGCCACTTGCCTCGTTGCATTTGGGAATGTGTAAATGCGGTATTAAAGAATAGCGTAAACAATACGTGGGTATGTATGCTAGTATTTTACACCAACAGGGACATAATTCTTGTATAGGTGTCCCAGAGACGGCTTTTATGCTGGGCATGGCTATAAATATGCAGATCGCACCTATTTGTCAGAGCATATTATGGCCGCGTTTGCAACCTCCCATACTAAGTTAGTCAAAATTTGAATTAAACTAAAATTTAAAAATAAAATAAATATTCATACAAAAGTGAGATTCATAAAAAAAATATTCAAACAAAAGTGAGATTCATAAAAAAAAAGATTCATACAAATGGTATATTCCTGGCTACACGAGATCATCCACAGAATCGACATGCATCTTGTTCACGGGAAGGAGGCCTTCGAAGGCGAGAAGGCCGGGGGACCGAAACACCGAAAGTAGAGATCATTGTAAAAGTACTTAGCAAAGACAAGGTAATTCGTATGATGGACAAATTAAATTTATTTTCGAAAACGATCTTTTACAATGACCTCTAATTTCGGCGTTTCGATCCCTCAGCCTTTTCGCCTTCGGCTCGAAAGCCTCCTCCCCACGAACAAGATACATATCGATTCTGTGAATAATCTCGTGAATGAATCTCACTATTATTATTATTATTAAAATTCTTATTATCCAAATCAATTATTAATAATATTTAATAATTGTTTTAAATAATAATAATATCATACTGTTTTGAATAATTTTTGGAATAATAATAATACTATTTTCAATACTATTGTCGACAATTGTCACCTTCATATATTTGAAATTCCTTTCGTGGTGGTTGTGTACAGCTCCGGTGTTGTAACTGCCACGCCTAGCATAAAATACATGTGCTGGGACACTGATACAAGAATTATGACCCAACGGCTTGTGGAGTTGGCCAAGGAGCCATAATGGGTCGAACGTTGTACAGGTTGCTCATGCATGGAGAATGAAAGAGTGTATGTGGGGGAATGAGGGGATGTGGGGGGGGGGGAAGTGAGAGTGCGTGTGGGAAAGTACGAGAGTGTGTATGGGGAGAGTGAGAGTGTGCATGGGGAGAATGAGGGTGTTTGGCAGAGAGTGAGAGAGGGTGTAAGGGGGAGAGTGAGAGAGGGTGGATGGAAGTATGTGTGTGGGAGAGTGAAAGTGGGTGTGTGGGAGACTGAGAGGGCGGGAGCGGCGAATTGTGTTGGACACACCAGTTCTCGTCTGATCACTGAAGTTAAGCAACGCAAGCCCAGCTAGTACTGACATGGGTGGTCGTCGGGAAAACTGGGTACTGCTAATACCCAATAATCGTCCCATTAGTGTAGTGTCTGTGCAGTCTATGCATTAGAACTATGCAGTGGACGGGTGTCTAATGGCCTTGTAGTTGATGGGACCTTAAACACCAAAAAAAAAAAAAAAACTGAGAGGGCGTGTGTGACAGATTGCAACTGTGCGAGAGTGAAAGGGAAAGTGTGTGTGGGTGAGAGAGTGAACTAGTGTGTAGGAGAATGAGGAGTGTGAGAAGGAGAGAGTGCTTGTTGTTAGAAAGACAAATTTTCAAGAGAGACCAAAAGGAGTTGCGTGAGCGTTCCGTCCCTGCATTCCCCAAAAGGTACGAAAGGTGCTTTCTTACCATCATAATTGAATGCAGATTCGTACAAAATACTTCGGGGTCTTCCCTCAAAAACGTCTCCTTGATTGACGAGGGCTTCTTTGCCGGCTGACCAATCATTCAAGAAAATTGCAAAGTAATCTCCCAGTCCAATAGAAAAGATGTTGCCATACCTCTTTCCGAGTTGAATGCAGGTCTTGAACGGCAGTTCTCCAAAGAACGGCAAGTAGCCCACAAGAGGAAGTCCCAGAGGTCCTGGTGGAAAGCCCTTAGGTCTTCTAATGTAAATCCAAAACAAGAGGGTCACTGCCACAACTGGTAAAAGAATAAATTAAAAGACATCCATGTTGCCAAGGGTAATGGTGCCAAAGACTACTTCCTATCTTTGTGCCACTTCAAGCTCGTCAGTTGGTGAGTTGCCACTACACCTCAAATTCGCATATAACCGGTTGATTAACAATAGTATTAATTAGCCTTAGTTGCTTCACCACGGCCATGGCATTGTTTAGGATCCAAGGGCACGTACGTTTAATAGTTGAATTACAGTAATGCCCCAAATTGTGCCTGAAACGTGGCTTATAAGACAGCAATGCACCATCTATCATTGCTGTATTAGGTTATTTTGTTTATTGCCTTCACTGTGGTAACTTTGAGGAGTGGGTTTCAGAGGCAGCGCTAGTATCTTCACACCATTTGGTATTTTTTTGCAAGTTCTGTTTCAAACGACCTTGCAACTACTTTGTCAAAAGCAAAATTATATTTTCTCCTTTTGTGACGCTACCCTTAACAATGAATGTCTAGATTTGCAAATCACTGATATAATGCAGGGTCCAAGGTTACCCAAATGCAACTCCTAACCCTTTTCCCGCCTATGGCAGGGTCGGGTACCCATTTGTCACTCTGAATGGACACAGGGTGAACATATTGGTCATAGTTTTTCTGCACCCGGTTGCTGGCCAAAGTTGCACCCCTACGCTTTTTTTATCATCGATCTAGTGTTCGTTGGAGAATGCTACCGACGCCAGGGGGCGAGCTCCTACACTTGGAAATTTTTGCCTCATCTACCCGTTGCGTAGTAGAGAGGGTTCTTTTACGTGCAAGTGCCATTGTACACCCACGTTGTTGTTGTTGTTTGTGTTTTAGGGCCCATCGACTACAAAGGTCATTAGGGCCCAGAAAGACAATCACCATGGTGGGGGGAGTAAAAGGCCAACCCACCATGATGATAATAAATAAGGGCAAAAGCCCACTAAGAGTAAAAATAGTAAAAGGCAAAAGCCACAAAAATAACCAGGAATAAAAAAGGCAAAAGCCAACACAGATAAAGCTAAACAGGATAAAGAGACACAAATAAAGGCAAAAGCCAAAACAGATACAGTAAAAAAAGGCAAAGGCCTAGACAAACACTAACATAGAGGGGCAAAAGCCAAAACCGACACAAAAAAGGAAAAGGCAAAAGCCAAAAAGAAGAGTAAAAGGAAAGGATGCTAATAAGAAAAGGTGCGAAGGTTAAATGTTGTGAAAGAGGCCAGCCTCTTTCATAAAAACAAGCAAGTTCTCCACCTCCTGGGGGTTATCCCCAAGTGATGTGGAGAGCTCTGGACTGACTCCCAGTCGATATCCAAGGTCACGGTATCTCACACAGTGACTAAATATGTGTGCCACTGTGAGAGGCTCCCAACAGGAGTCACACCACGGTTCATCCTCACCCCATAGTATGCAGGAGTGGGTGAGGAACGTGTGACCTATTCACAGCCGATCAAGCACAACCTCCTTCCTTTGTGACTGGTGGCACGAGGACACCCAGTGCACTGGAGTGTCCTTCAGTGTGCGAGTTTGTTGGTGGCCTACAAAAACCCCTGGGACCACCATTGTTCATGGATGGCCTGCCACACCATTGGGAGAGCGTCAGAGGAGGGGACCGTAGTGTCAGATACATCTGGCAGGTGGGCCACCTGCTGGGCATGGGCAACTGCCCTCTCATTGCCCATGATGCCAACATGCCCTGGGACCCACATAAACAACACTGTCTTGCCCTGCTTGCGAATTGTGAGCAGTGAACTATGCACACCCTGAATGATGGCATGTCTGCTATAGAGGGCATGCAACAGCTGAAGAGTGGATAGGAAGTCAGTCGCAACCACAAAGTGTTGGTGATTTAAACGTTGGATGAGTTCCAGTGCCCTGTGCAGGCGGTGAGCTCTGCAGTTAAGACACTGGTGACGCCTGGGAGCCGGCCCCCTATGAGGTGACCAGTTGTAAAGACTGACCAACCCACAGAGGTACCATCCTTCGACCCATCCGTGTAAACAAAAACATGGCCCTGATAGGTCAGAGAGAGGCGTCCAAACTCTTGTTGGTACACCGACCTATTTTGGGAGGGCCGTGAGTGTCAAATTAAAACTTGGCTCTGGAATTGTACAGGGTGGCACAGAGGCCGGCATTACAGGCTGCACCCTAGGTAGAGTCACACCCAGGCCAGTGAGACAATCCATCCACCACATGCCAAATGGAGGGGGAACCCCTGGCCAGTGAACCCCTGGCGACTGGGTATGTAGGGTGCTGTGGCTGACCTTTCAGCTGCAAAATATATGCAGCTGCTAAGCACTGCCACCGTACAGTCAGTGGTGGCTCACCAGATTCAGCATAAAGGTTGAGCACGTTTTGTGCCTCTTTCACAAATACTAGCGAGCTCTCCACTGCCTGAGGGTTATCCCCAAGTGATGTGGAGAGCTCTGCGCTGACTCCCAATCGAAATCTAAGTTCTTGGTATCTCTCACAGTGACTAAAGATGTGCGCCACTGTGAGAGGCTCCCAACAGAAGTCACACCATGGCTGATCCTCACCCCGTAGAATGTAAGAGTGGGTGAGGAAGGTGTGACCGATTCGCAGCCGAGCAAGCACAACCTCCTCCCTCTGCGATTGGCGGCACAAGGACACCCAGTGCACTGGAGTGTCCTTCAGTGTGCGGAGTTTGTTCGTGGTCTCCGCAAACCACTGGGCCCGCCATTGGTCGTGGACGGCCCGCCGCACCATTGGGAGAGCGTCGGAGGAGGGGACAGCAGTGTTAGGTATTTCTGGCATGTGGGCCACCTGACGGGCATGGGCATCTGCCATCTCGTTGCCGACGATGCCAACATGCCCCGGGACCTTTATAAACAACACTGTCTTGCCCTTCTTACGAATCACAAGCAGCAGTCTGTGCACACCCTGGACGATGGCATGTCTGCCATACAGGGTGTGCAACAGCTGAAGGGAGCATAGAGAGTCAGTCGCAACAACAAAGTGTCTGTTATGCAATACTAGGATGAGTTCCAGTGCCCTGTGCAGAGCTGTGAGTTCTGCAGTTAAGACACTGGCAACGCCTGGAAGGCGGCCCCCTATGAGATGACCAGATGTAAAGACTGACCAACCCACATAGGAACCATCCTTTGACCCATCCGTGTAAATAAAAACATGGCCTCGATAGGTCCAAGAGAGGCGTCCGAACTCTTGTTGGTACAAAGACCTATCGGTACTGGTTTTGGGTAAGGCTGCAAGCATTAAATTTAAACTTGGCTCTGGCACTGTCCAGGGCGGCACAGAGGCCGGCAGTACAGGCTGCACCCTAGGTAGAGTCACACCCAGGCC
>JAAFCE010004287.1:15894560-15905746 GCA_013389805.1 Trigoniulus corallinus
CAGGAACACGCTTTGCATCAGCGGTGGAGCCCTGCACCTTAAGGCTAAGAGGCCGTTGCCTCTTGTTAAGGGCAGGTGCTGATGTATTTGACACCACAGGGGCATTCCCTGATCCAGTTGGGTGACTGGGGGAACGCGGCCTTTTAGTTGGAGCAGTGCTCGTCTCCATTAACTCACTGGCAGCTGGCCCACTCAGTTGAGTGGGACCGAGCCTGCCATCTTCCGGCTCAACACAAGTCATTGAAACTAAAGAAGGGGGAGGGGTGGGGTTTTTTGAAGAGGCCCCCAGCCTCTGGGTTATAGTTGCCATAATTGTTGTGAATTATGATTTCGCTGCCCACAGTTCTCACCCACCACCGAGCCCAACGAGGGGACGCCCATTTGGGTCGTTGAGAGTGCTCGGACAGGATACCGTTAGGGTGGCATAATCCCCGAGTACCGGACCATTGGCATCGGGGTTGACTGCAGGTCCACTTACAGTCACCCTAGGAGGCATAACAACTTATGCGCCCCGGCCGATTGACCAAGACCGGGCTACTGCCTTGGCCTCCCGTTTGCCCTGGAAGCTGTGGCCAAAGTGATGTGTTGGATGTGTAGGGTCGCAGCCCTAGACCCTCCTCAATCACCAGGATCCGCTTTTCCCAGGGTACGGGTCTCCACGCACGGCAAACACGCGGGTAGGCGTTTTTTACGGTCACCTCAGTGAGGAACCTACATCGACCGCGAACAAGTCAGACACTCATCCAATAAAGGAGAAAAGTAAGATACAACCAACCACAATGATGGTATCGTCCTGTCCAGACCACGTCATAGACAAACACGACTGTGGTGTTGTCCAAACTGGGGCAAGAAAAAGTCACCCCTTTTAGTCGCCTTTTACGACATGCAGGTACGCAGTGTGCCTATTCTACCCCGGGCACACACGGGGGCACAAAGTCCTGACTTGAATCCTATAGAGAACTTGTGGGCTATTGTTAAATCACAGGTAGCAGCAAGTAAACCAAAAGCTGTGGAGAATTTGTGGACAATCATCCAGTCAGAATGGCATAAAATCACCACCAAGCAAAGTGCAGACTTGGTCAAGTCAATGGGTAGACTTTGTGCAGTTGTGCAGCAAAAAGTCATCCAACAAAATATTAAATAACCTAAATGAAATTAAAAAATAATTGAATTAAAAATATTAGTATTAAAATATGAATATTCAAGTGTGCTAAATAAAAGTCCAAATAACTTTCAGACATGTTCATGAATTTTGAAATATACTGTACAATTAACCAGGTGAATATTGTCAACTTCTTTAAATAAATAACAAAATTACTATCCAATGTTGATTATATGTGGAAAAATATATTAAGTTTGGGTTACAATTTTGAATATGTAAGATGAATTCTAAACTCAATCATAAGTGTGCTAATTAGCTGACCACAACTGTATATTTCTAAGCATATTTCACAATAAATTGAAAAATATATGTAAATTGAGACATTGTTTTAGTTTAAAAATATATTTTGCAGTGTACCTTCATGGTCTATTAATATGTATGTATAAGTGTATTTATAAATGGAAGCAAAATTATATTTGGATATGATATCCAAATGTAAGACTTGTAAGCCAATTTCCAATGAAATTTGAAGTGTATAGGCAATTGAGCTCCAATGCCACAAAACTTCAAATTTCATTAGAAAATGGCTTAGAAATATTAAATTTGACTATCATATCCAAATACAGTTGAAATCGTTTACAATGACACCGGATATAATGTACAATCAGATTTAAAGAACAAAATAGTTGGAACCATGAAAGCCTATGGGAAAAAAGCACTAATGTTGCTTATAACGTACAAATCGGCTAAAGCAAACACATTTCTATTCACAGTGCCTTTTGAAATATTGGTTACTGCATCCAGTTCACATCCTGTCTTTCTATGAACTTTAAACCTATGACCATAGCCTCTAAGCATATTTGACAAACGGCTTTTCAGTTGAGTTCTGTCTTTCTAAAAGACAACATGTCATGGCAGCAGTTCTCCATTGAGAAACAGTTTCACATAATTGCCAGAGTTGAGTTGGGAGAGTCTGCAAGCAGGCTTGCCTATGAATTTCATACATCACGCCCAACAATTGCTGGAATGATTAAACGCCAGGAAAAAGTTAAAGCCCAATTTCTTAAGTGTGGAAAGGTAAAACGAATTCGCTCATCTAACCACACTGACATTGAAAATGCTTTGCTAGAATGGTTCAAGCAACAACGTGCAAATAATGTACCAGTGAGTGGGCCCATGCTCCAGGCAAAGGCTGAACAATTTGGTGTACTTCTGAAGAAGGAATCGTTCAAGTGCACCACTTCATGGATTCAACAATTTCGATCTCAGCATAATATTATTCATGCAAAAATTTCAGGTGAGTCAGCTGCTGTTGACAAAGCAATAACGGGTGACTGGGTTTAAAATGTATGGCTGAAACTGAGGGCTGGTTATTCTGATGATGACATTTTCAATGCCGATGAGATGGGGTTATTTTTTCGACTAACACCTGATCACACATTGAAATTTAAAGGGGAGAAATGTCCTGGTGGGAAGTTGTCAAAAGAGCGAGTTACAGTTCTTGTTGCAGCCAACATGACTGGTTCTATAAAAGGAAAGTTGTTGGTGAATGGAAAAAGTAAAATGCCACGATGTTTTAAACATGTTAATAATCTCCCTGTTGACTATGATTTCAATAAAAAGGCCTGGATGACGTCAACTATCTTTGAAAAGACTCTTAACAATTGGGACAGTGAACTTTTGAAGCAAAAAAAATGTATAATTTTACTTGTGGACAATTGCCCATCCCATCCTCCAGTTGAAGGATTGAAACAAATTAAACTCGTTTTCCTGCCTCCAAACTGCACGTCTGTTCTTCAGCCAATGGACCAAGGAGTTATCCGAAGTCTGAAGCTATCATTTCGAAAAGAACTGGTTTACAAAGTCATAGAGAAAACAGAAAATAAGGATGATACAAAAATTAGTGTTCTTGATGCTATATTAATGATATCAAAGGCATGGGATTCTGTGAGGAAGGAGACCATTGCCAACTGTTTTCGCCATTGTCTAAACAAGGATGTACAACCCAGAACCACATGTGAAGATCATGCACACAGCGATTTGCAACTTGTTGTTTCCCTTCTCAGTTCTGACTGCTCTGCTGATGACTATGTGGAGGTGGATGATGAGATCATTACATGTGAAGAATTATCAGATATTGATATCATTCATTGTCACCAGAAAACTGAAGAGATACATCCTGAAGATGTTTCCCAAGAATCAGAAAATGATTTTGGAAAAATTCCTACATTAGCTGAAGTGTATGCTGCTTGTTCAACCATAAGAGCATTTCTTCACACAACTGACACACCCCAAACTCTTAAGGAAGCCTTCTCAGGCATTTCCTCATCAATTGAAAACAAATTCCTCACAGCACTACAAGTTAGACGCCAACCGAAAATTACAGAGTTCTTTCTTTGAATTTACATACTGTACACTCTATATACATGTATCCATGTACTTGTATACTATATTTTAAAATTACACAATACATGCCTATGTACAATATGGATATTGCTCTGAATTTTTTTAATACTGTAAATTGTGATGTCATATGCAAATAAATATACCTGTTACAATAATTATAGCCTACTGTAATAAACATAACACCATTTGCAATTATTCCTTCATTAAAAAAAATAGTACCGCTTTTAGTGAACATCGGCTACAACGTACGTTGTACATTGAAGTTCGTTATAAACGATTTCGACTGTATATAGAAAACAACAGTGTATTATAGGATAAATTCCTAACAAATATCTTTGTATTATAACATTCAGTCCAAAAAAGATGAAAAATACTAATAAAAAGCATATCCCAATCTTTATCCCTATGCACATGTTACTTGCTTTATAATGTAAATAAGCAATCTTGTTATTTATTGCACTTCCAATTTGAGCCTTAGTTGTTCCTGGAAATTTTATGAGTCCTGCATCTACAATTAGAGAACAATGAAAATCTGTTGTATTATTTCACTTTTAATTAAATATTTAAAAATTTACTGTACACAACATATTGCTGATTTAAAGAACATATTGATGGTATTAGCACTTCAACAAAAGCATCATTAACAGACTGTGCTGTTGAAGACTTGTCAAACTTATATATATCTTTTCTAATGATGTCAAACTCCCCACTAGCTAGTATTTGTTTTTCAAAGCAGTGAGAATATTAACAAATGTTATGCAAACCCATCATTTATGCCCTGAATGTCATGGTTATATTGAAGTAGCATCTTGCTTAACAGAATGTAAATCCTGTGATACTTTAGTAAAGCCTGAAACCCTGATAGTAACTTAAAGTATGGAAATATTTTTATTTATATGCCACTAGATCTTCAGCTGACTGACGTTCTTGAAAGTCATTGTTTGCTTAAAGAATTTGATTATTGCTTTAATAGAACAAAACACAATAATTATGCTAAGGAAGATATTTGGGATGGGAAGCTTTATGTAAAATCAAATATGAAACAGGCAGAAGAGCTTCAACTTTCAATATCTTTTAGCTTTGATGGAGTTCCTGTATTCAAGTCATCTAAATGTTCTATTTGATCAATTCTTTGCACAATTAATGATCTCCCACCAAAGATTAGAAGAAAGCTTGTACTTATGGCATCTCTCTGGTTTGCTGGAAGCAAGTCTATTATGAATCAATATATGAGACCATTTGTTAATGAATGCAATAAGTTGATGAAAGAAGGAATTTCTTTTAATGATAGGATTTGCATAAGGAAATGTCATGTATCAACTATACTATGTATTTGTGACTCTGTTGCCAGGTCACTCATACAGAATTTTAAACAATTTAATGGAAAGTATGGCTGTAGCTTCTGCTTACATCCAGGGCAGAGGTTGAAAAACAAAGTAAATGTAAACATATATCATTACTGTATAAGTCATATCCTCTGTGAACATCAGCATCAGTTCTTCAACAAAGTCAATGTGCTTTAACATTAAAATTACATTTCATGGTCAGTATATTGCAAAATGTATATGGCATAACTTTGGGAATGAATTTAATTTAATTATTATTGCTTACTACTTTTAGGGAGTGAAAGGTTCATCTATTTTAAAATGCATTCCTGATTTTGATCTTGTTGACATAGTAGTCCCAGACTATATGCACTGCATTCCTTTAGGAATTGTATGCCAATTTTCAAAGTTGTGGTTTGAGGCAAAATACAAAAATCAAATATTTCATTTAGGGCACATATGCAGCAAATTGATAGCAAAACCTCCATCATCAATTTTAAGGACACCTCCTTCAAATACTTTAAGAAAGTTTTGGAAGGCCCATGAATTGTATGCATGGCTTTTATACTATAGTATACCATGTTTGAAAAATATTTTACCTAAGCAATATATGGAAAATTGTATTTTATTAGGGGAGACCAGGGAAATTGACAATACTAACAGTTTTCAAATTAATTTTTTATTTTTATTTTAGTGGGTTATTTCAATAAGTTATTACATGACGTTTTAGTGTCTATTAATACCTGTGGTGGAGCTAACTATTAGAAAACTCTAAGTCATTAGCCATCTTGCCTCAGTCTCCCCTACATGATGCAATTTTTATTTTACTAAGTGAGTCAATAATGAATAGTGAAATTGGAAATGCTGATATACAGTATTACTTCATAAATTTGTCAGCCAGATTTTAGACTTATATGGCTCTGAAAATATGTCATTTAATATTCATCTTTGAACTCATTTGGCAAGTAGTGTTAAAAATTGGGGTCCATTGTGGAGTCAAAGTGCATTTATTTTTGAGAATTTTAATGCAGATATGTAAGTCTTTTCTCATTCAAAGAGGATTATTTTATCTTTAAAGTCAATGCAGTCATCTTTTTTCTGAGAGTGAATTGTAGTTTTTAAATAGGTGTTTATATTCAAATAAAAATTCACACAACTACACTACCAAACTCAACATTAATCTTGTTGCACTTGGGAATCCCAATATTCGAGTTATTCCACAAGAACATGCTTTAGCTGTGCATCATATTACTGAAATATGCAAAGGAAAGCGTGGGTGTTATTATAATAGCATTATTTTTAAAGGTGAGTGTATTCAATCTACATCACTTATGAAAATGAAAAAAAAGAAACGAAATAATTACACAGTATGTACCAAACATAATAAAATATTTTCTATTGTTAAGTATCTAGCTCCTTGCTCCAATCCAGAAATTTGCATTGCATTGGGAAATGAGTACAAAGAAAGTAAGATTAACAAATTTAGTTACTTCAATATTTCAGATAAACAAGTTATACTAAGGGGTATCACATTATTAAGCAAAATATCACCAGCTATTATTGTAATAAATGTTGAAGACATTAGCAGAATAATTACACAGAACAACAAATTGAAAGTTTTTTTTCTTCCCCCATACAGTTTTATGTGATTCTGGGTCAAATTTGCATGCTGATTCAGAATATGTTGTCAGATTTTGCCCATCACGTCAGGATTTTTAGATATATGTGAACATTGATTTACTCAGATTATATATGCATCCCACACAGAAAATGGTAAGAGCACAGAATAAAAAGTAACATTAAATTCGTTTTTGTTTTGATTTTCTCTTGTATTCAACATCTGGAGCATCCCTAATTAGTCCCCAGCAATAATCGGCCAAAAATATCGCTAACATCACCAAGGTTCGATGGAAAAAAGTCCAAATGACAGTTTAAAATAAGGACATATAAGGACATATTGCATCCAAGTTTTTGGTAGGCTTTCAAAAGTTCATCAGTTAGTTGGACATAATTTTCTTTCTTCTTATTGCTCAAAAAACCCATTATTACATTCTTTAAAGCAATCCATGCATGACTTTCAATTTCATCTAATGAAAAATCTAATTCACTGTCCTTTATCAGTTTGTGAATATCAGGCCCAACCAATATACCCTCTTTTATTTTCGCTTCACTGATCTGGGGAAATTTGTTGGCTAAATATTCAAATCCCATACCACCTCAATTAAGTGCCTTTACAAAGTTTTTCATGAGGCCAAGTTTAATGTGCAAGGGTGGCAAAAAATCATTTTAGGGTCGACTAAGGGTAAGTACAAAATATTCTTTTGACCAGGAATAAATGCTTGTTGGGCTGGCCAATTTTTTGAACATAGTGCAATTGTTTTGCCCGGCTGTCCCATTCACAAAGGAAACAGGGAAATTTCATGTTGCCCAATTGCATTCCAAGAAGTAGACCTATAACTTTCAAATGTCCAAATATGTGCCATTTGAAGACATAATATAGAATATGTAAAATTCTTGTTGAAACTTAGAAAATATCTCAATCATTAACCAAGAACACAAAGTTAAGTATGCTATTGCATGATGTAAACTTATAAAAATTAAAATCAAAATACCTTGGAAACTCGTCATGATGAAAAAATGCTGAAAGCAGATTTGAATTCAGTGCAAAAAAATTGATCTAAGAACACCTAAAACCGTTTTGGGGGAAAAATGTTGTTGACCAGTGCTATTGTAGTTGACATACTTGGTGGCAGTTATACAGTGGCAGATATACAGTGTTAAACTTGAAGTTAATAGTATGATTAAAAAATCTGTGTAGTTTCAGCAAATATTTTTTGGCACCAAACTTTTTGCCTAAATGTAATAAAATTGTCTCTAACATTAAAACATATGTTGTATTTATTTCCATAAATGAATAAAAAAATTGCAGTTTTATATGCAGCAAGTAATTTGGAAATCCTGTTAATATAACACAGGCCACAAAAATGATTAAAGATGATAATTTTCCTTCATTATTTAGGGAAATGAGTCCATGAAATGTGTGGCCCAGAGGGTAAATCAACTGTCAATTTAGCTCCCATAAGGTTAACAAAACATTATATATGTTAAATTATATTTATTGCACTTATTATGGAAAGCACTTTTGCATGTATTGTTTGGTGCCTTTTTAAAATGTATTTCAAACACGACATTTTCGAATGCGTCATTTTTACTAATATACATTTAAAATGCATTTGAAAATACATAACTTTTTTAAATGGGCATGATTTAGAAACTGCATCACAGAAACATTTCAATCATCGTATGAAATTTAAAAGCTATCAGTAGGACCAGTGTGGTAGGTTTTTTCTGGTGGTTTAGCGCCCATCAACTAAAAGGTCATTAGAGCCCGCCCATCAACTAAAAGGTCATTAGAGCCCCATCCGCAGTGTAGTTTTAATGCAGAGACTGGACAGACAATACACTAATAAAACGATTTTTGGGTATTAGCAGTACCCAGTTTTACCAAACGGCCAACTATGTACTAGTTGGGCCCTCAGGCTAGCCAGCCCCTCAGTGCATGATGTTTGCCTATATATTGGAAAACTTAATGACTCCAGGGAGCAATTAGAAAGGCCTAACGGTAGAAGAGGGGCAATGGAAACGGTAGGGCTAAAGATAAATATGAAGAAGATAGAGTACAGTATTTAGCTCAGCTCACATTTTGGGAAGGACAGGAAAATAGTGGTCACGTGCTCTCTAGGAGTGAACTGTTGACGTAGGTGCAAAAGGTAAATACAGTACATAGGATCAAAGTTCGAAAACAGTAGGGGAGATAGACTCGGATGTGACCCATAGAATCAAGACGGGAAGGTGATTCCTGTGGAGCCTTTAGATGCACATGTCTCCCTGCTGCTGTGCAAAGGTCAGCATTCTCCCATTTAAAGGCCCCCCACACAGGATCAGTTTGGTGTGTCACGTGCTTAGGGTCCTTTTCGTTAAACGTCATGTGACGTCATTTGATTGTCCACATCAACCAATAATTCTGCCGCTGCCTTTGTGTAATTTTTTAAAGATAACGTTCTATCCATATTTGGGCATGCACAGAACCTCTAATGTGAATAACAAATGTGAGCAACCCCCCCCCCACACACACACACACGCTCACTTCTAACTGACGTCAGTCTGAACTGACACACCGATGTGATAGAATTTCTTCACACCGCAAAAATTTTTGGTATGAGCAAGCGCCTTTTTTTTCCACACACACGAATGTACTGTACTAATTGTATGTAATATTTAATCATCATCATATCCTCATCCCACCTGTGGCAGAGTTGGGCCTGCGAGTCCAATGAACACTCTCTGACTGGGGCATCCCTGCCAGGCGTCTGGAAACCTGCAGGATATATTGGCTAAGGTTGTCTGTGTGGGGATGCTGGCCTACCCCACTGTTCGAACACCAAATTATGCAAGCAAAATAGAAATTTTGGTAGGTGAATTACTGCTTTGTTGGTTATAATATTGCATGGCGTCTGACCTATTGCACAATAACTATAATGCAATAAGAGTCAGGCTCACGCCCGTATGTAACATTTAATAAATAAATAATTTACATGGCTCTTCTTCACTACCAAACACTCTGATAAAAGTAACATACCTGGCCTAATCATCAACATCATCATACCCTTTTCCCGCCTGTGGCGGGGTCGAGTCTGCCGGTTCTAGCCCTCTACTCCCTCCTGTCTCCCACCAAGTCCCCGTCACCCCACTCACCACCATGTCTCCCCGGACAACCTGTTCCCACGTCAGCTTCGGTCTCCCCCTACCTCGGGTGCTGCCGACCACTGCATTCCTGGAATGCACCTAACGAGCTCCTCTTTCCCTCCTTTCATAACGTGTCCACACCACCTCAGCCTACTCTCCCTCATCTTTTCTGCGATGTCCACCACCCCCCAAGCTACCTCTAATATACGCATTCTGAATTCTATCTGACCTTGAGTAGCCACACGTGTAATGCAGCATTCGCATCTCGGCTACTTGCATTCTATTTACATGGCTTTTCTACACCACCCAACACTCTGATCCATATAACATAGCTGGCCTAACCACTATCCTGTAAAACTTCACTTTCAGCTTCATTGGGACCCTCCTATCACACAGGACTCTGCTTGCCTGTTTTCATTTTGACCACCCCCTATTGATTCTATGGGTAACATCCGAGTCTATCTCCCCATGGCTGTGAAACGTTGATCCTAGGTACTTTGCCTCCTGCACCTTTTTCACCAGTTCACCCCTCGAGCATATGTCCCCATTACTTTCCTGGTCATCCCAATTGAAAGCTTTTCCCTAAATCATCAGTGAATGCCAGGCACTGAGGGGCCCATTCTCCTACACCCATCAGCACTTCGTCCAAAACCAGGATGAAAAGACATGGGCTAAGTGCTGAACCTTGGTGCACCCCAAATTTCACTGGAAAGCCCCCAGTGATTCCCCAAGGTGCCCTTACCCTGGCTATGGAGCCATCATACATATCGTGGTGAGTGGCAAGTTGCATTGCACACACCAGTTCTCGTCTGATCACTGAAGTTAAGCAACGCAAGCCCAGCTAGTACTGACATGGGTGGTTGCTCAGGAAAGCTGGGTACTGCTAATACCCAATAATCGTTGCATTAGTGTAGTGTCTGTGCAGTCTCTGCATCAGAACTATACAGTGGACGGGTCTCTAATGACCTTGTAGTTGACGGGACCTTAAACTCCAACAAACAAAGAAACAACAATCATACATATCCTGGATTATTCTGATAGACCCTTCATCTACCCCCTGTTCCGTAATACTTCCCAAACTGTCTGTTGTTGAACACTGTCAAAGGCCTTCTCCAGGTTGATTAAGATGGCATGGAGGTCCTTCTTTGCTGCCCTGTACGTTTCTACCATCTGCCTCAGAATGAAGATTGGCTCCATTGTGGACCTACCTGGCATTAACCAAAACTGATTTCAACGGACACTAGTTCTACCCCAGAGGCGATATTCCATTACTCTCTTCCAGAGCTTTGTCATCCTCTGCCTTAAGTTACTTGCTCCAGCCAAGGTGGTTGGGACAGGGATGACGGTTTTGAGGTTCTTGCACCAATGTGGGTGTTAAAGTATTAGGTCATGAGTGCATAAATCGATAACCTAGATAAGAAGCTTTTCCACATAGGCCTTATTTTATAATAAGAATATAGTTTTTATTCCACTACAATTCTATTGATATAGAATCTAAACCCTAAAGAAGTGATACAATGTAAATCCAAGCAATAGACAGGTAACTCCAGTCAATAAGGGTGTGAGTTTTAACAAAAGTGATTCAATTCCTGTCAATCCCACAATTA
>JAAFCE010004287.1:15905756-15923325 GCA_013389805.1 Trigoniulus corallinus
ATTTTTAGGGTCAAACCCGCCTTTTTCAAGGCGTAAACCCCTAAAGTTCCAGTCTCAGGTAGGAACGTGGGTACTAGGGCCGAATTTTAGCAGTGGGGAACTTGTTGTGAGGTTTGGCTTCATAAGCCTAACCTCGTGGCATCCCTGCTGATAAAAACGTGGTCCAGAGTTGTGGCGTCTGCGCTGTCTAGGACCTCATAGGCCATTCAAAAAGTACCCACGGTTATTTTTATTATTGACTAATGGTAATACTTATAGTATTACCATTAGTCAATATTGTTATCAGTTAATATTCAGTATTATTATTATTATTAAGTATTATTATTATTATTAAGTATTATTATTATTCAGTATTATTATTATTATTTAGTATTATTATTATTATTTAGTATTATCATTGGTTTATATTACCTTGAGTTAATATTAGTAGGGTTATCATTAGTATTAGCATTGGTTTATATTACTTGGAGTTAACATTCTTAGTATTAGTATTAGTATCACTTACATGTTTATCTAGCCTAGGGTATTATTATTTGCAGGATTATTTACATGTTTAACAGTATAGTGTCTTGAAATGGCAGCTTGCAATGTCACAGGGGTCGGGACCTCGGCCCCTGTGGCTGATAGCGCATCGAGTGTCCTCTGTGGGGTAGGCCGGCATCCCCCCAAGGCAAGCAGTGCCAACGTTCCTGCAGGCTCTGGATGCCTGGCTGGGGTGGCCCCAGTCAGAGCATGCACTGACAAAAGAGGGAAGCTTCGGTTGGGCTCATGGAATGTGGGGACCCTCACTGGCAAGACGGGAGAGTTGGTTAACACTCTAAAGCACAGGAGGATCCAGGTAGCTTTTCTTCAGGAAACCCATTGGAAGGGTAACAGATCAAGGGCCCTGGGTGAGGGATACAAGCTTATATATGCAGCCAGTGAAGAGGGACGAAATGGGGTGGGTATAGTGTTAGATAGGGAGCTACAGCAAGGAGTCACCCTGGTGAAGCGCATTAATAGCAGGCTTATGTTAGTTACAGTGATTTGGCAAGGAGTGGTACTTCACCTTATCAGTGCATATGCCCCCCAAGCAGGTCTGGATGAACCCACAAAGGCTGGCTTCTGGATAGATTTTGAGGATCTGGTGCACTCACTAGATGCTGCGGTAGGGCAGCTCCATGGGAAGGAGCATTTAATTATAGGTGGGGACTTTAATGGCCATGTAGGCAAAGATACCCAGGGTTATGGGGCGGTTCATGGGAGATGGGGTTATGGAACAGTTAGCATAGGAGGGCAGCACATCCTCGACACAGCAAATGCACTTGGGCTTGCATTGGCAAATACGTGGTTTAGGAAGAGGGACAAGCACCTAATCACATTCCAGTCACCACAAGGGATGTCACAGATAGATTTCTTTATGGTTAGAGGGCAGCATAGAGCAGAGGTTCGTGATTGCTGGGCACTCCCCAGTGAACATTTCCAAAAAGAATGTGGACATAGACTCCTAATGCTAGAAATGCAAGTGAAAGCAGCAGGTAAGGCACATTCATGGAAAGGTGAGCAGGTTATCAGGTGGTGGAAACTGCCCACCAAAATAGAGGAATTTGCTCAAGAAATGCACAGACATGTAGACTGGGAGTGGGAAGGGACAGCAGAGGCCATGTGGGATAGGGTTGCCAGAAAAATTAGATCCAGTGGGAAAGCCATTTTGGGGCAGGGTGGGGTAGGAGGCACAGGGAGACATGGTGGTGGAATGAGGAGGTGGAAGAAGCCATCAAACAAAAGAAGGCTGCTTTCCAGAGTTGGCAGGAGGTAGGGGATCAGCAGTCTAAGACTCATTACAGACACACCAAGTCCAGGGCAAGGAGGATCATTGCCCTGGGCAAGCATCAGAAGTATGAGGCCCTCTATGAACAATTAGGGACAAAGGAGGGGGAGAGAGAAGTATATAAACTGGCCAAGGCAAGAGACAGGGCAGCTAAAGACATACCCAGAGCCATAACAGTGAAGGATAGTGATGGTAGGGTCCTGCTGTCTCCACCTGAGGTAAAGAATAGGTGGGAAGAGTACTTCAGTAATCTCATGAATGCTGCTGAGGGGGATGGGGACTCCACCATACATCCTGCAGCATCAGGGGCAGTGGACTGTGTAACAGAGGAGGAAGTAGCTTGGGCACTAAGGAAGATGAAAGGCTGAAAAGCTGTTGGCCCTGATGGAATCCCCATCACAGTATGGCATTGCCTAGGGGAGACAGGAACCAAGTGGCTAGGGAAACTCTTCAGCTGGATAGCTGGTGGAGATAGAATGCCATCAGAATGGCGTGAGAGTTGGATAGTACCTCTCTTCAAGGGCAAAGGGGATGTCCAAGATTGTGGTAACTATAGAGGTATAAAGCTGATGAGCCACTCCATGAAACTCTGGGAGAGAGTAATGGAGTGTCGCCTCAGGGATAGAACCTGTGTCCGAGGGAATCAGTTTGGGTTTATGCCAGGGAGGTCCACAATGGAGCCAATCTTCATTCTGAGGCAGATGATAGAGAAGTATAGGGCTGCAAAGAAAGATCTACATGCCATCTTTATAGACCTGGAGAAGGCCTATGACAGTGTTCCATGGAAGGTTGTTTGGGAGGTATTACGGAAGAGGGGGGTAGATGAAGGGCTTGTCTGAATAGTCCAGGATATGTATGAAGGCGCCAAAACCAGGGTAAGGACACCTTGGGGGTACACTGCAGGCTTCCCAGTGAAAGTCGGGGTGCACCAAGGTTCTGCACTTAGCCCCTACCTTTTCATTCTGGTTTTGGATGAACTGCTGACAGGAGTTGGTGAATGGGCCCCACAGTGCTTAGTATTTGCTGATGACATTGGAAAAGTTGGTGACAGCAGAGAACAGATAGAGAAAAGACTAAACGACATTAGAGGTTCTATAGAAAAGGGAGGGCTAAAGATAAACATGAAGAAAACAGAGTACCTAGCTTTCAGTTGGGAAGGACAGGCAAGTAATGGTGACGTCCTTTCAAGGGGCAAATTGGTGAAAAAGGTGCAAGAGGTAAGGTACTTAGGGTCTACTTTCCAAAGCAATGGAGAGATTGATGCCGATGTGACCGGTAGAATCAATGGGGGTGGCTGAAGTGGAGGCAGGCTAGTGGGGTCCTGTGTGACAGGAGGGTCCCAATCAAAATGAAAGGGAGGTTCTACAGGGCAGTGGTTAGGCCAGCAATGCTATATGGGTCTGAGTGTTGGGCAGCAAGGAAGAACCACGTCAATAGAATGCAAGTAGCCGAGATGCGAATGCTGCGCTACATGAGTGGTGTGTCAAGAGCTGATAGAATTAGGAACGAGTATGTTAGAGGTAGCCTGGGGGTGGTGGACATTGCTGAAAAAATGAGGGAGAATAGACTGAGGTGGTATGGACACGTGATGAGACGAGGGGATGAGGACCTAGTTAGGGCTATGCCAGGAATGCAGGTAGTCGGCAGTTCCCGGGGCAGGGGGAGGCCGAAGCTGACGTGAGAGCAGGTTGTCCGAAGGGATATGGCGGTATGGGGATATGGGGATATGGTGGGAGATAGACGGGAGTGGAGGCCCAGAACCCGCAGACCCGACCCTGCCACAGGCGGGAGAAGGGTATGATGATGATGATGATGATCATGGGTATCAGGTTTCTGCCATGTGTTAGGGACACTCGAAGGGCATTTTCAATGGTAAGTTTTTTATTATTTAGTATAAACTTTCTTTATTTTCTTTTCCATTTCTTGTTTATTTCCCTAGCATGTTATTTTTGTTTCCCTCCTCTAAGGGTTCCTTTATTGTCATTAAAAGTTTTATGATTTTTTCTTTCTAGGTTACAGAGTAAGAAAAGGGGCCAAATTATTTAATCTTTAACTGCCGATGGACCATTGTAACTCTTGTAAAAATAAAGAGATCCTCCAACTTGTCTTTAACTGCTTTGGTTCTTGTTATTTTTGGCTAAATTGCTCTCCCTCACTGTTATGTCGCATAACAGCTTCATAGAGTGGCTCATTAGCTTTATACCTCTATAGTTGCTACAGTCTTGGACATACCCTTGTAGAGTGGTATTATCCAACTATCATGCCATGCAGATGGCATTCTATCTTCACTGGCTATCTTACTGAAAAGATTCCCCAGCCACTTGGTACCTGTCATCCCCAGACTATGCCATTCTGGGATGGGGTTTCCGTCTGGGCCTACAGCTTTACCACCTTTCATCTTAAGTGCCCTAGTTACTTCCTCTTCTGTTACAAAGTCTACAGCCCCGGCTGGTGCAGGATTGGTGGTGGCGTCCTCATCTTCCCCTGCTTCATCCAAGAGATTTTGGAAGTACTCCTCCCACCTCCTATTTACGTTTGTCAGTGAGTAAATCTTTTGCTGCCCATTCTCTAGCCTTGGCCAGTTTGAAACTCCCTTCTCCTCTTCCTTTGTTCCTAACTATTCATAGAGGATCTCATACTTCTGGTGCTTGGCCAGGGCAGTCTTCTTCCTAGCAGTGGACTTGGACTGCCTGTACTGAGTCTTTAACTCCTAGTTCCCTATCACCTGCCACCTGTGGAAAGCAGCCTTCCTTTGTTTGATGGCTGCTTCTACCTCCTCATTTAACCACCATGTCTGCCTGTTACCCTGGACTGTGCCTCCCACTCTCCCCTGCCTTAAGATGGTTTTCCCACTGGCTCTAATTTTTCAGGCAACCCTGTCCCACATGGCGTCTGTTCTCCCTTCCCAATCCCAGTCTACAACTACTCCTCTCCAAACCACTGAAACTAGCAGAAGCCTACTGTTGACTCATTTAACCTGGGTGATCCCTTTTTGCAGCTCATTATCCAATCTATGTCCACCCCATTCTGCCCCCAACACTTGCTGCATATATGAGCTTCTAACCCTCACCTAGGGCCCTTGATCTATTCCCCTTCCAATGAGTTTCTTGAAGAAAACCTACCTGAATTCCCCTTCGCTTTAAGGTGTTGACTAATTCCCCTGACTTGCCAGTAATGGGTCCCCACGTTCCATGTACAGTTGGCTATCTTTTTATGTGGGTTCTTTTAACGCAATTTCCAAGTTATGTGGTTTGCATTTCATTAAGATTTTTTTTCTCAAATATGTATACAGTACTGTATATATGTGATCAGGAGATCGAATGTTGAAACCACTCATAATAAATCGATTTCTTAGACCCCGTGCCCTAAAAGGCAAAGATTTAAAACAATTACCAGTGCATTGGATGGCTAACCCAAAAGCCTGGGTGACAACAACTGTTTTTACAGAATGGTTCAAAAATTGCTTTCTACCAGAAGTGGTAGTCAATTTGAAAGAAAAATCTCTTGATGTTAAAGTCTTATTAATTATTGATAATGCACCAGGTCATTTACAGTTAGAACATCCAAATGTTATCCAAATAGTATTTCTTCCACCCAACACAACAAGCCTTCTTCAGCCATTAGATCAAGGCATAATTTCAACATTCAAAAAATATTACATTAAGCAGATTTACAAATTCATATTGAATAAATTAGAAAATGAGTCCTTGACAGTAAAAGACATGTGGAAACAATATTCTATATTTGATTGTATAACTCAAGTTGCATCTGCTTCTGCTGAAATAAAACCAGCAACTGTAAATGCCTGTTGGAAAAAGGTTTGGCCAGGATGTATTACAAGCAATACAATCATTGAAAAATGAACACTTTGGAAGGAAATTATAAGTTTGGCACATGCTATTGAGAGAGAATGTTTTAATAATTTCAACCATGATGATATAGAAGAACTGCTTGTGGATGATGTGTTAAATTATGATGAGAGTGTTGCACTAGCTTTAGATGCAGCAAATTCAGAAAGTGAAAGTGATATTGAGGAAACCCCCAACCCCTCTCACTTCAAAAATAATTTGAGATGGTCTTCATCTATGCAGCAAATTAGAAAATCATTTTCTTGTTAATGACCCCAATTCTGAAAGGGCCTTTAAATTCCAACGTGAGCTGCAGAACTGTGTTTCTGGATGTCGTGAATTACATAAACAATTAGTAGAATCATCAATGCAAAGTTTAATTATGGATTAAATTGTTAAAAAAGGAAAATCAGCCTACAGTGAGAATGAAGTTTGCACAAATTTATCACAAGAGATGAATTGCAGAAACAGTTATTTCTGATGATGAAAGTGATTTGGAACCCGTTCACAAATGGTGCATACTCTTATCAGATAGTGATAGAGATTAAAAACATGTAATTTATATTACTTTGATATAAAATAAAACGAGTTGTATTTAAATGCAATTTTATTTAAGAATTTATACACTGTATTATCTCATGTATAATACGCACCCCAAGTTTTAAGGCTTAGTTAAAGAAAAATATTAATGCCCATGTATAATATGAAGGTTAAGTTTACCAGTTCCCAATTATTTCAGATGATGATTGTGAAGAATTTTTAGGCTTTTAATATCAGTATTGTTGGACATAACTGGACTTAGAATATTCATTTTTATTACAGGACTTGTTAATTTTTTATAGTAGTACACTAGTATTATTATATCTATGGTTACACTTGTATTAATATACAAGCACTTGTATCTATGGTATGAAGGTAAATAAAGTGTAGGTAGCTAAATATTATATTTATAAAACTAACTCAAAACAGCATCTAATAGAAGTTAAATGAGGTTAATAAGCAAACATGTCTCTTCTTGCTTTCAATGGATGATCCAGTATTCTTTATGCGTGTTTAGTGTTCTCTGATAGTGGCTGAAATTTTTACACCTATGTATAATACGCCCCCAGACTTTGCATCCAATTTTTTGGGAAAAAAAGTGTGTATTATACACGAGATAATACGGTAAGTTATTTTCAGTTTCTCAATGGAATTTATTAAGAGGCCCATTTTTTTTAACATCAACAAAATTATTTTATGCAGTTTTACATTAGTTTTAATTCATAATTTCGGAGTTACGCGAATTTTAAAAATTATGGAACGTATCCCCAGTTTTTCAATAGACTTATAGTCTTTTTTAACATGAATTCTTTTCACCCAATTTTGTGAGGAACGTATCCCCCGCATAAAAAGAGACCTGACTGTACTGAATCTGAGACTCACCTCTGTGTTGTCTGAACACACCCTGACTGTGGTCACCCCAGCCAGGCGATTGAAACCCACATGAATTTTGGTGCTGCTAGCCATGGGGGATGCTGGCTTACCCCACAGAGGACTCTTGGTGTGCTGTCACAGGGTCCAAGGTCCCAACCCCCCCCCCATGACATTGCAAGCTACTGATGATGGCAGCCAAAGGCCAGTTCACACACCTGCTATGGCCGCCAGCACTGGGGTTTTGATCCCCCACACCATAGGTTTTACAACCCCTGAATTTAGCATCATGCATGAGCACTCCTCATCCATAAACTTACATCTAATGATAAGAGGGATTAGTAGTTAAATTGAGTTTAATTTGTGGAGTAGTTAGTGGGGTTTGTAATTGGATAGGTACTAGTAATTAGTGAGAGGTATGCAAGTAATGATAGGTTAGAGTAAATATTAATAAAATAATGCATAAATAAATGTGGGGGCTAGTGCTCAGCCACGGGTGCAGGATGATGACTGCAGGAGCAGACAATCCACTACATGGCTGCATGCCAAGGTCGAGATGGAGAATGTCATGAGGTTAGGCTTAGAAGCCCAACCCCAGAAACAACTTCTCTGCCTACCAAAGCACCATTACACCCACTGCCCTACCGTATGTAGGACATCCAGGTCTTCTCCTTGGAGTAGATGGATTTATCTCCTCTGACAGCACTGATTATTCCATAGAAACCACAAGTTTCAGCAGGCAAGGATCGCACACACACACACACACAGTGAACCATAGCTGGCCTAACCACTGCTTTGTGAAACTTTATTGGGACCCTATCACACAGGACTACTCTTGTGTGATAGATAGGAGGTGCAGATCAGGGTGTTTGGCAGTGAGGAAGAGTCACGCCAATAGAATGCAAGTAGCCAAAATGCCAATGCTGCGTTATATGAGCAGGGTATCGAGAGCTTATAGTTAGGAAAGTAGGATGTTAAAGGTAGCCTGGAGATGGGGAACATCACAAAAAAAAGAAATGAGGTAGAGTAGGTTGAATTGTTATGGACGGAAAGTGGAATGAGGAGCTCGTTAGGTCCATTACAGCAATGCAAGTAGTTCGAAGCACCCAGGGTAGGAGGAGACCAAAGCAGACGTGGAAGCTGTTGTTCATAAAGGTGTGGTAGTGTGTGGAGTGGACAGGGACGTGGTAAAAGATAGGCGAGAGTGGAGGGTATAACCTAAAGAACTGACCCTACCGCAGGCGTGACAAGGGCATGATGTTTATGTAGAAACTATGGATAATATTATGACATTAATAACAGGTAATATCAGAATTTCAATTTTCAATTTTTCAAAATAAAATAGCGTGGGATCTTAGTAAAAGCAAGGCCGGGTTTTACGAACGCGCTGAACCCGCCTCACAGCATCCCTCATAGTAACCAACACATGGGAAGTAAAGTCTAAGTGGCCTTTGTTTGGTGAGTATGGTATCACCATTGCAGAAGTTTTTCAAGGTGATCTTCTTGTTAACCTCACCTTTCTTGTCCCTCATGTACAGAACATCAGTACCTGTGAAGTCTTGAGAATCTCCTAACTGTAGCTGACGGCAAACACACTTCTGATCGAAAATATCCAATCGGCAAATTTCCTTCAAGCTCTTTACAGAAGCAAATAGTCAGGACGTTGTTTTACTATTAAGGAGAAAGGACGAGGTGAAAGTGTTAGGGAGAACAAGGGATCTAAGCTTGGTAAGTCTTCTCCAGGTTTCAGTGAGAACTTGAACTGATGCAAAGTGCAGGTGAAGAAGAGAAAGCCACTCATATCAGCGAAAGATTTACCAGGGCAAATACGTGCACCTGAAAAGAAAGTAAACAAAGTAAATATTCTTTACGCTCCACAACAGCCAAATTCCTCTTCTAATCTTCAGCCCTTAGGAGGAGCGGCTGGTTTGCATTGGACATGCCAGTTCTCATCAGATCACTGACATGTCCAAATTCCTCTTCCAATCTTCAGCCCTTAGGAGGAGCGGCTGGTTTGCATTGGACATGCCAGTTCTCGTCAGATCACTGACATTAAGCAACGTAACCCCCTCCTAGTACAAGCTACTTATCGCTGGGGCACTCTACCGGCACCAGGTAACCTTGCCGATTTATTCGCCATGTAATATAAAGAGGGTCTTTCACGTGCAGCTGACATTGTACACACCATCTGGGCCAAAGCCTTCCGATCTGAAAGAAGGCGTACTTGCAACATCTCAGAACCTTCGACCTAATATCGAACCTGTTACCATGGATGTGGCTATGCGCCACCGACCTAATAACGGTACTTCATTTTAGGTAGCAAAAAACGAGGTCCAATGAAGTGGTCCACAACGTATGATAGCTGCAAATAGACATTACATCATTTCAGGTGTACTAACCAGCAGAAAATGGGATCAAATATTCCGGTTTCTCAACTTTTCCATCATTGTTAAGGAACCTCTCAGGACGAAATACTTCAGGATCGCCCCAAAGCTTTGGATCATGGTGAATGGCCCATAAGTTTGGTACTATGGGAGTTCCTTTTAGCAACGAGTACCCAAAAAGTTTGGTGTCCAACGTGACAGTGCGCAGTGCTGGGATTGCAACAACTGATCCATAACGATGGATCTCCAGGAGGACAGCACATGTATAGGGCAGCCTGTGAAACAACACAAAGGCAACATTAGGATGCGTGTTACTGTTACAACATGTCATCTGGTCATCAATGACAACATTACAATGTTCGGTTTTTGAAAGTTGGTAGTCGTTGTCGTCCAATGACGTCATCCATTTCTTGCTGAACCTTCTCTTGAATCGTCTACCACAAAGCCATGTAGAGCAGTGCCCAGGTAAGGACATTAGAACCGCTATCAGTTCCTCCAATAAACAGGTCCTTGACTATTTGGATGATATTGTCCTCTAGAAAATGAGACACAAAATGTCACAAATAAGCCAACTTGAGGAACTCCTTTTGGGAGCCTCTTCCAGTACTCCTCTGATTGTTCCATGGGCCTAATACAGGATGCTGGTTTCTGACGACCAGGACCGTAACGAGGGCGTGGCGAAGAAGGTGGCCGCCACGGGCGCAACTGGGTTTGGGGAGCAAAATGTTTGTATTTTGTCATTATTGGGTTATGGGCAGGCGAAAGTTGGACACTTGCCACAGGCGCTTCATACCCCCGTTATGGCAGTGCTGACGACAACGACCATAGTAATCTGAGGGTTCAAGTCAAGTGTAGAAAATGCTCTAATTTACAGAAATGCCTTTGAGATGTTGTCCTTTAGGAAACATCGACAAATTTCTAGTTATGAATTTGTTTGCTGTTTTAGGACACTTCAACCTCAACACTGCTCTAATGCGACGACTTTTTGGTATTAGGGTACCCAGTTTATCTAAGCAGCCACTGACGTTAGTGCTAGCTGAGGTTGTGTACCCTAACTTCAGTGATCAAATGAGAACTGGTGTGTTCAATGTAATAAACCACTGATAGCATCACAATGTCATCATGGTCTAGCATCCAGGCGCTTCAGAAATTCAAACCCCCTTATTGATTCACCTTAAAGTAACCAGTGCCTTTAGGTCTCCTTCACATGTGGCGGTTAATGCTGCACTTATGATGGTTCCATACAACTATGCACTAACGCTATTAGTGTCGAATCAGACGACACAGCACAGAAGTTGGTGAGGTCACGACGCTACTTCAACGGCTGCAGGGTAGCTACGCCACGGAAAAGTTGAGTTCACTACCAGTCAACTCAAATAGCGCCAAGTGAGTCATGCTACTTTCTGATTGTCTGACGGTTAAGCTGTCTGCTTGGAAAATAGCAGACGATAAATTGAGACATGACGGTGGCATGACGTCACTCCAAAACGCGCTCTATTAAAGGTATTGTACCGGCGCTCCTTCATAAAGTGCTAGCACAATACGTCATCAAAATGTCATCAGCGTCAACACGATTAGTGCTTTATGCACTAACGATATTAGCGTTGAATCAGACGACACAGCACAAAAAGTGGTGACGTCACAACGTTACTTTGGGCCCCACAGAGTAGCTATGCGTGACGCTATTTGAGTTGACAGGTGGTCAACTGAAATACTGTCCCACAAGTCGAATTCTGATTGGCTGGCGGTTGAGCTGTTTGGTTCGGTTATGTTGTGAATGATGTTGTGCGTGACATGACTCCAAAAAAAGTGCTGCATATAAGGAATCGTGCTGACGCTCCTTTCTAATGCCTAGTTCCGTATCACCGCACTTCAACGCTAATCACGTCACCACTGATGACATTTTGATGACGTTTTGTGCTAGTGCGTTATGAAGGACCGCCAGCACAATTCCTTAAGTGCAGCGCTTTATTTGGAGTCACCGCACGCCGCCGTCATGTCTTACATTATCTTCCGCCATTTTTGAAGCAGACAGCTCAACCGCCAGCCAATCAGAATGCAGCGTGACGTGCGAGACGCTATGTGATGTGACCTCGGTGACCTCGGACTACCGTCCCGCATAGCTGCTCTGCAACACCCCAAGTAGCAGTGTGACGTCACCATTTTTTGTGCTGTGTCGTCTGATTCAACGGTAAAAGCGTTAGCGCGTGGGTATACAGAACGAGGCATAAAGCACTTGCACAAAACATCATTAAAATGTCGACAGGGTCGACGTGATTAACCCTTTTTGTTTTGTTGTTGCTTTAGGGCCCATCAACTACAAAGGTCATTAGGGCCCAGAAAGACACATCACCATGGTGGGGGTGTAAATGGCCATCCCACCATGATGGAAATAAAAAGGGCAAAAGGCCAATAAAAGTAATAACAATAAAAACGCAACAGCCTAATAATTACTCAGAAAAGAAATACAGGCAAAAGCCAAAACAGACATATAAATAAAAGCAAAAGCCAAAACAGACATATAAAAGGCAAAAGCCAAAACATACATAAGAATAAAAGTGGCAAAAGCCAAAACAGAGAGAATAATAAATGTGGCAAAAGCCAAGAGAAACACAGAGATAAAAAGGCAAAAGCCAAAACAGACAGAATAATAATTGTGGCAAAAGCCAAAACAGACATTACAATAAATGTGGCAAAAGCCAAAAAGAATACAGAAACAAAAAGGCAAAAGCCATATAATTCAAAATAATTACAAAAGGTGTCTAAAAGAAATGGCATAGACTTCAAATTTTGTGAAAGAGACCAGCCTCTTTCACAAATACTAGCGAGCTCTCGACTGCCTGAGGGTTATCCCCAAGTGATGTGGAGAGCTCTGCGCTGACTCCCAGTCGCCATCTAAGTTCTTGGTATCTCTCACAGTGACTAAAGATGTGCGCCACTGTGAGAGGCTCCCAACAGAAGTCACACCATGGCTGATCCTCACCCCGTAGAATGTAAGAGTGGGTGAGGAAGGTGTGACCGATTCGCAGCCGAGCAAGCACAACCTCCTCCTTCCTAGATTGGCGGCACGAGGACACCCACTGCACTGGAGTGTCCTTCAGTGTGCAGAGTTTGTTCGTGGTCTCCGCAAACAACTGGGCCCGCCATTGGTCGTGGACGGCCCGCCGCACCATCGGGAGAGCGTCGGAGGAGGGGACAGCAGTGTCAGGTATTTCTGGCATGTGGGCCACCTGACGGGCATGGGCATCTGCCATCTCGTTGCCCACGATGCCAACATGCCCCGGGACCCACATAAACAACACTGTCTTGCCCTGCTTACGAATCACAAGCAGCAATCTGTGCACACCCTGGACGATGGCATGTCTGCCATACAGGGTGTGCAACAGCTGAAGGGAGCATAGGGAGTCAGTCGCAACAACAAAGTGTCTGTTATGCAATACTAGGATGAGTTCCAGTGCCCTGTGCAGAGCTGTGAGTTCTGCAGTTAAGACACTGGCAACGCCTGGAAGGCGGCCCCCTATGAGATGACCAGTTGTAAAGACTGACCAACCCACATAGGAACCATCCTTCGACCCATCCGTGTAAATAAAAACATGGCCTCGATAGGTCCAAGAGAGGCGTCCGAACTCTTGTTGGTACAATGACCTATCGGTACTGGTTTTGGGTAAGGCTGCAAGCATTAAATTTAAACTTGGCTCTGGCACTGTCCAGGGCGGCACAGAGGCCGGCAGTACAGGCTGCACCCTAGGTAGAGTCACACCCAGGCCGGCAAGACAGTCCATCCAACGCACACCGAATGGAGGGGGAACCCCCTGGCGGCGGTTGAATGGCCGTCTCACAATGTCACTAAAGACGGCTGGGTGTGTAGGGTGCTGTGGCTGACCTTTCAGCCGCAAAATGTATGCAGCTGCCAGGCACTGCCGCCACACAGTCAATGGTGGCTCACCAGCCTCAGCATAAAGGCTGAGTACTGGACTTGTGTGGAACGCCCCAATGGACAACCGGATGCCAGCATCATGAACACTGTCCAGCATCCGGAGAGTAGATGGAGCGGCCAGGCCATATACGCCGCAGCCATAATCGAGCCTGGATCGAACGAGTGATCTGTATAGTCGAAGCATCACCGTTCGATCTGCCCCAAAACCAGTTCCTTGCAGGCACCGCAGAATATTAAGGGAGCGAAGGCACTTAGCCTTCAGCTCCTTCAAGTGAGGGAACCATATCAGACGGCTGTCAAAACGGAGACCAAGAAAGCGGGCCGCCTCTACAACTGACAGGAGGCGGCCATCCAGGGTAAGCTGAGGCTCAGGGTGAAGCCCTCGCTTACGACAGAAATGCATGACAGTTGTTTTGTCAGGGGAGAACTTATAGCCACGCGAGGCAGCGAACTCGTGGGCACTGTTTAGTGCGAGTTGCAACTGGCGCTCAATGCTGTGCATCGTGGCAGCCCGGTACCTGATTGAGAAGTCGTCCACAAATAGGGACGACTTGACCGGGGGGTGAACAGAGGATGGTAGGCCATTCACCGCAATAGCAAAAAGCGTCACACTCAAGACGCTCCCCTGTGAGACACCATTCTCCTGCAGAAAGGCAGAGGAGTAGGTGTTACCCACATGCACTCTGAAGGTCCGTTCGGACAGAAAGCTTTGGAGGAAGAGGGGCAGATTACCCCTGAGCCTCCACTGGTGCAAGGTCTCCAATATACCGTGGCGCCAAGTGGTGTCATATGCCTTCTCCACATCAAAGAAGACAGCCACTAAGTGCTGTCTGTGGAGAAAGGCCTCACGTACTGCAGTCTCCAGGGAGATCAAATGATCCACCACAGACCTACCAGCACGGAAGCCACATTGGGCATTGGCAAGGAGGTGGTGCCGCTCGAGATACCACACCAGGCGCCAATTTATCATTTGTTCCATTGTTTTGCAAAGACAGCTCGTCAATGAAATGGGTCTGTAATTTATTGCAAGGCTACTATCCTTCCCAGGTTTTGGGAGTGGGATTATAGTAGCCTCTCGCCAGCCTGCAGGGACTTCATGCTGCTGCCATATAATGTTGAATACCTCAAGGAGGTATATAACACCTTCCTCTGGTAGGTGTCATAGCATTTGATAGTGTATGCTATCTGGTCCAGGGGCAGTGTCCCTGGCTCGTGCTAGAGCTGCTCGTAGCTCCCAAGGGACAAATGGATTGTTATACCCCTCAGCGACACCACCAGTGAAGTTCAGTGGATGGCGTTCTGCAGCCTGCTTCGTTTGCAGGAATGTTGCCATGTAGTGCCGGGAACTGGAGACGGCTGCAAACGTCCTTCCCAGTTCCTCAGCCACCTCACACGGCAAAAGGCAATGTCTCCCTTGTACAAGGAGACCTGAGCCACATGATGGTAAATATCTGCCTTGGATCTTCCTCAGCTTTTCCCAGACTTTCTTGGAGGGCGTGTGACGGGTAAGTGAGGAGACGTACTGACTAAATGAGGAGCGTTTCGCCTCCTTGATCACCCGTCGTGCATTTGCCCGGGCTCGGAGATAGTCAATACGATTGGCCTCGGTGGGACGAGATTAAAAGCTGTGAAGGGCTCGTCGGCGAGCCCGAATCGCCCTCCGACAATCCTCCGTCCACCATGGCACCCGTGCTCATTGTGGGTTACAAGAGCTCTGGGGGATGGATGCCAATGCCGCCCCGACCACCACCTCTGTGAAGTGACTCACTAGATCGTTGACCCCATCAAAATCACACAGTGGGCGAAAATGTATATGGTGGGCGAACTCCTCCCAGTCCGCCCGACGCATACACCACCATGGTGGGTGTTGGGGCAATGCCCCATCTCCACTGCTAATCCTGATAGGGAAGTGGTCACTTCCACAAGGGTCTGACAGAACCTCCCACTGCAAACCTGGTGCCAACCCAGGAGAGCAGATGGAAAGGTCTATACACGAAAGACCACCGGTGGCAGTCATCACATGCGTGGGGCACCTGTGTTGAGAACAATGAGGCCATTGTGTGACACCCATTGTTCCACAAGTCGCCCTCGGGGGTTGTGACTGTCCGAGCCCCATTGTGGATTATGGGCATTGAAGTCACCCATAATCAAGAAGGGTCTTGGAAGCTGGGCACTGAGGGAGTCGAGGTCTGCCCATGGGATATCGATCCCAGGAGGCATGTAGAGGGAACATAGAGTGGTAGGCACATCCAGTTGCAATGAGACCGCCGCTACTTGAAGAGGCGTCTGCAAAGCAACCGGCACATGCATGAACCCATTCCGGATAAGGATAGCCACCCCTCCCACAGGGTGGCTTCCTTGCTGCTGGGTGTCTGCAAATGTTGTGTACCCCCATAGTGAAATGGGGGTATCACTCTGACACTTAACCTCCTGGAGGGAGATGCAGACAGGGTTGTGCCGAGAGATCAGAAGTTTGATCTCGTCCATCTTGTGGGAAAAACCTCAACAGTTCCATTGTAGGAAATTTACCATCAAGTGTTCTTTGGTGGCTTATTTTTATTCCTCCCTTTTCTCCGTCCCACTGCAGAAAAGGGAGGGATGCCTTCAATTGGTTCATCCTCCTCCATCTCGAAGGAGGAATCCCCATCTTTCCCCAGTTGGGGCATGAAACCACCCCATGCTCTCTGCCGTTGGCTAGAGAGATTGGGTGGACGAACCAAGGACACCCGCCCCACTGTGGAAGTGGTAGGTGTCCCTACTTTCTTTCCACCTGTCTCACCCACCACCCTCTCCGTGGAGGGGGCTGGCTGGACTGAGACAGGGAGGGAGGCCTTCACAGGAGATGCCTCTCTTTCATGAGCAGCATCTGGGGCCTCCAAAGAAACTGGCACCGCCATTATTGGGGGGCCCATGCATGGGCCAGAGGCGGTGGTGGAGCCGGAAATAGCCGTGGAAACGGGGTCGGGGTCCGTCTGGCAGCCAATGCTTGCACAGACCGGCACTCCATGGACCCCACGGGCCCGAGAGGGCGTCAAACGGATGAGAGGGGGGAGTTGAGGTAGTGTGTCCGTCTGGGTGCAGACAGACGACACAGCAGCTGCCTTGGCAGCACCTGCATAGGACACCGCACGACTGGGGGTCCCTGGCAAGGCTAGCAGCCGCCGCGCATCCGGAAAGCTGATACCCTTCTGGACACGCAACTCCTGGATTGCGCGCTCCTGCAACCAAGTAGGGCAGTCCCGAGAAGACGCGGGGTGGTTGCCCTTACAGTGCCACACATGGCCTTGGCAGAACAGGAATTCTGGCCATGGCCATAACGTTGGCACTTGAAACACCGAAGCGGGCTCGGTATGAAAGGACGCACAGGCAAGCGGAGGTAGCCAGCCATGATGTACTCTGGCACCTTGGGCCTACCAAAGGTCAGCACCAAGGTGTCAGATGGCCGGGATTCTCCATCCCGTTGGACAGAGGTGCGGCGGACAGCCACCACACCCTGGTCCCTAAGCTCCTCCGCTATTTGCTCCTCTGACTCCCCACGCAGATCGGGGCACCGCACCACACCTCTGCTGGTGTTTAAAGTGCGATGCGGTTCGACCACAACGGGGATGTCACCGAGTTTCCGCATTTTCAATAACGCTTCGGTCTGGTGATTGGCAGATGCCTCCACCAACAAGGTGCCATTGCGCAGTTTCTTGACCGAGGTCACATCACCGGCAATGCCCTTGATGGCTTTGGCGATAAGGAAGGGCGACGCCTTCCCCAAGGATGCACCATCCTCCCCGGATATGGAAAGAAACCGGGGGGGGGAGGGTAGGAAGAAGGAATAGAAGTGCTTTTGACTGCACCTGAGGCATCCTTAGATGCAGGAACACGCTTTGCATCAGTGGTGGAGCCCTGCACCTTAAGGCTAAGAGGCCGTTGCCCCTTGTTAAGGGCAGGTGCTGATGTATTTGACACCACAGGGGCATTCCCTGATCCAGTTGGGTGACTGGGGGAACGCGGCCTTTTAGTTGGAGCAGTGCTCGTCTCCATTAACTCACTGGCAGCTGGCCCACTCAGTTGAGTGGGACCGAGCCTGCCATCTTCCGGCTCAACACAAGTCATTGAAACTAAAGAAGGGGGAGGGGTGGGGTTTTTTGAAGAGGCCCCCAGCCTCTGGGTTATAGTTGCCATAATTGTT
>JAAFCE010004287.1:15930872-15944801 GCA_013389805.1 Trigoniulus corallinus
CATGCAGGTACGCAGTGTGCCTATTCTACCCCGGGCACACACGGGGACTCGTTGGACAGAGGTGCGGCGGACAGCCACCACACCTTGGTCCCTAAGCTCCTCCGCTATTTGCTCCTCTGACTCCCCACGCAGATCGGGGCACCGCACCACACCTCTGCTGGTGTTTAAAGTGCGATGCGGTTCGACCACAACGGGGATGTCACCGAGTTTCCGCATTTTCAATAACGCTTCGGTCTGGTGATTGGCAGATGCCTCCACCAACAAGGTGCCATTGCGCAGTTTCTTGACCGAGGTCACATCACCGGCAATGCCCTTGATGGCTTTGGCGATAAGGAAGGGCGACGCCTTCCCCAAGGATGCACCATCCTCCCCGGATATGGAAAGAAACCGGGGAGGGTAGGAAGAAGGGATAGAAGTGCTTTTGACTGCACCTGAGGCTTCCTTAGATGCAGGAACACGCTTTGCATCAGCGGTGGAGCCCTGCACCTTAAGGCTAAGAGGCCGTTGCCTCTTGTTAAGGGCAGGTGCTGATGTATTTGACACCACAGGGGCATTCCCTGATCCAGTTGGGTGACTGGGGGAACGCGGCCTTTTAGTTGGAGCAGTGCTCGTCTCCATTAACTCACTGGCAGCTGGCCCACTCAGTTGAGTGGGACCGAGCCTGACATCTTCCGGCTCAACACAAGTCATTGAAACTAAAGAAGGGGGAGGGGTGGGGTTTTTTGAAGAGGCCCCCAGCCTCTGGGTTATAGTTGCCATAATTGTTGTTAATTATGATTTCGCTGCCCGCAGTTCTCACCCACCACCGAGCCCAACGAGGGGACGCCCATTCGGGTCGTCGAGAGTGCTCGGACAGGATACCGTTAGGGTGGCATAATCCCCGAGTACCGGACCATTGGCATCGGGGTTGACTGCCGGTCCACTTACAGTCACCCTTGGAGGCATAACAACTTATGCGCCCCCGGCCGATTGACCAAGACCGGGCTACTGCCTTGGCCTCCCGTTTGCCCCGGAAGCTGTGGCCAAAGTGATGTGTTGGATGTGTAGGGCCGCAGCCCTAGACCCTCCTCAATCACCAGGATCCGCTTTTCCCAGGGTACGGGTCTCCACGCACGGCAAACACGCGGGTAGGCGTTTTTTACGGTCACCTCAGTGAGGAACCTACGTCGACCGCGAACAAGTCAGACACTCATCCAATAAAAGAGAAAAGAAAGATACAACCAACCACAATGATGGTATCGTCCTGTCCAGACCACGTCATAGACAAACACGACAGTGGTGTTGTCCAAACTGGGGCAAGAAAAGTCACCCCTTTTAGTCGCCTCTTACGACATGCAGGTACGCAGTGTGCCTATTCTACCCCGGGCACACACGGGGAGTGACGCTCGAGACGCTGAGTTGACCACTGGTCAACTCGACTACCGTCACGCATAGCTGCTCTGCGGCGCCCCAAGTAGCAGTGTGACGTCACCATTTTTTGTGCTGTGTCGTCTGTTACAACGGTAATAGCGTTAGCACGTGGGTATACAGAACCAAGCATTAGTTCCTTGTATTTCAAACTGTGAACAAATGCTAGAAAACCGCCAAACATGTGCGTTGGTTATGTGCATTAGCGAAAATCACACTTTTTCAATTGAATGCGCTCATTGACCTCTGTGTTCTTCCCCAACACACATCAAAAATCTTGCAAATCATGCAATGCTGCATGTTACAGAGGTCATATTTCAAAAAAGTAGGACATTGATTCCTAAAACAGTTCAGAAATGTTGGCAGGAGATTTTCAGGATAATGCAGTTACATTGTTTTAATAGATAGGAGTATTTTTTACAATGTGAGCAAATCATCATCATACCCTTATCCCGCCAGTGGCAGGGTCGGATCTGTGGGTCCACTAATCATGCTCTGACTGGGGTCATTCTAGCCAGTCGTATGGAACCCATAGGAATATTTGCTGGGTTGTCTGTGGGATAGAGATCATACCCTATGCCTAAAATGAAAAGTAAGCCGTCAAAACTGAATTAATGAGTATTTGTTAATTATCTGTGGCTACAGGATTTGGTCTCTGGAATGCAGCTCAGAAAATTGTCGCTGTTAGCCACTCCAAATAGCTAACTTGGTGCTAACGCGAATCGTTACACCTTGGTTTGTTCGTTCTCTACAGCAGTGGTTTTCAACCAGGGTTCCGTGAGGTCCACTGAAGGGTTCCGCCACTGGCAAAGTAAAATATAAAAACAACAATGAAAACACAAGAAACGAGAACGACTTTTGTCTGTCGAAGATGAACATCGGGTGTCTCTCTCAAACATTAGGTCACGAATTCAGCTGCTTATGCTAACACACACACACACACCTGTATCAATTAATACCTTTTTTCTATCACTGTATGGGGTTCCGTGAAAGGTTTAAATGTTCCAAAGGGTTCCGCAGGAAGTTTAAATGCTCCAAAGGGTTCCGTTTCAATAAAAACAGTGAAAACAATAAAAACGTTGAAAAACAGTGCTCAACAGCGTCAGTTTCATTTCTTCAACATTGCCCCACATTTCACTCCAGTCCTTCCTGCCGACCTCCCACACACAGCAAATGCTGAAGAACAAACTTACTTGTAAATGGTATGGACTCTTTGTTCAAATTTTTCTCTTGCTGGAAGAGATGAGCAAGACAAGCGTCCATAAAATCCCTGACATCTCCATCCTGATAAGTGTCCACATGATGCTGCAGGGCGGCTGATAAAATATTATTGAAGTCGTCATTGTCAGCAACAAAAGTTTGAAATTGCTTGTGGTAAATATGTTTCAAATGGGGCAAGTAGAACAGAGGATTCGTAAAACTTGCGCCTTTAAAGATATTTCTCATTATTTGGGCAATTTGACGTCGAACTGTGTCATCACAGCCTGCTTTCCCTGGCAAAATTGAAACAAAATAAAGCAATTCTTCCAGAAATGTCCAAAAACTTATGAAGGATTTGAAAACTTACTCAGCTTACCTCCAATTAAAGACCACATGATATTTAAGAAAGGCTCAAATAAGTAATAATAGTCTAGGTTGATACTTTGATTGTCCAGTGCTCGCAGCTTCTGCTGTAAGGCCACCACTTCGTCCATGATGACCCTTTCAAAGGACGATTTTCCAAATCCTAAACTCTTCAGGTGATGCGTTGCAAACGTCCGTCTTTCTTTCCATTCCTCACCACTAGAAAAGGAGAAATCTAAAATGAAAATTGAGAGTACAGGTAAGCGGAAAAAGAAAGTCAGCCAGACCCCCAGAGGCATAACTAGGGGGGACAGATGTCCCGGGTGCAGAAGGCAGGGGGCATAAAAATGTACAGCAAAAATGTGCTTAGTGGGTGCCAGAGGGCGCAGATTTCGGTCTTTGTCCCCAGGTGCAGAATACCCTCGGCCTGCCTTGGTACGCCATTGCAGACCCCTTTCATTTGGCGTTCTTGAACCGTTTATCGTCTAGTAAAATGTCATGAACACCTTTATTCCACCCGAATTAATTTTTTGGGAGGTGGACTGCATTTCAGAATGCTGACTAAAATCCCCACCACAGTTGAGTACAAGAGCTTCCGTACAAGGAGTGTGGATGTGTTGTTGTGGTCTCCAGCTTGGTAAGACAAATCTTTGGTTTATTTTGGTCAATTTTGGTAGGTTTTTTTTTTTGCATTTTCTTATGTTGAATATATTCTTTTCAATTCACACAAAAGTTTTCTGTGGAATACATTTATTACTTTGAGATTTCTGAGGATTGTGTGAGATAACCATACCTGTGGCGCCACATGGTGTTTTTAGACTTAGTTGGTTTAGGCATAGCACAATCTGATGGTATTTCAGTATTTAAGTGTAAGTTCATTAGGGCTATTGAAAAGATTTTTGTTCTTGTGTGTTGGTTGTTAGCAAGTGTTGTCACATGGTGTGATTCACTAGTTGTTTACAAGTGTTTGATGCAAGTGTTTACAAGTGTTTACAAGTGATTGTCTTGTTTGACAAACTTGTGGGTTTAAACTTGTATATCTTTATATTAGATAGTTTGGATCTCATTGACAGGAAGTTATCCATTGGTGACTTTGATTTTAAAATAGTTAACAGAATTTTGTGGGTCATCAAATTGTTTGTTTCATTCTGAATTTTAATAGGGGCCACTTATTGATACTTGCATCTATTTCTGGAAGAATAGTGAAATACTTTTAAAATTCAGAATCTTATAATGCCTCCAAAAAAAGTTACAGAGTGTGGGGGTTGTAAGCTCTTGAGATTGGAGCCAACCTGAGATATCCAACCTGAGATCACCAGGTTAAAGGCTAGCATCTTGGCCTCCAGTTCTCCAGCAGCTGGTTTGACCAAGTGCAGGCTGAGGTCTCCAGTGGCACCACCATCAAGTTCACAAAGAAAATTGGTGACTTCATCAGGTGCTAAGAAGGGCCTAATAACAGAAAGGACATCCCTGGGGGTAACACCAAAGGTTCTCAAGTAGAAAGGGGAAGGGATGCAATGGGACTCTCTAGAGATAACACCCAGATTGGAGGGAAATGTGGTTAGGGAAGAGAAACCAGTGAATAGAAATATGCCTGTATCTATACCACAAGATTATACCTGTGGAGAATTGAAGCAGGCTGGTGAAGGGGACACTGGAGGGTCATGGGTGGATACAGAAGCTGGCTTGGGGGCGGGTGATTATGATTCTGAAGCAAATTGCAAGTCTCAGCCAGTCGAAATTCCCAAAGTAGCCAGGCCTTTGGCCCAGGCCAAAGGGGGGAGGGTGATCACCTAGATCACCCCCCCATGGATTCACCACTGTGTAGGGGCACAAATTCCATTACCTGACAAATCTGTTATTTTAATTGGGGGCACAGATTTAAAAGGGGCTTCAGAAATACATGCATGTTGAAACATATGTTTGCCTGGCTATTGAGCCAGGCCAGCCTCTTTCACAAATACAAGAGAGCTCTCAACTCCCTGGGGATTATCCCCAAGGCAGTTAGAGAGCTCTGGACCGACCCCAAGTCGGTATTTAAGTTCACGGTATCTCTCACAGTAACTGAAGATGTGTGCCACTGTGAGAGGCTCCCAACAGCAGTCACACCACGGTTCATCCTCACCCCATAATATGTAGGAGTGGGTGAGGAACGTGTGACCGATTCACAGACAAGCAAGCACAACCTCCTCCCTGCGTCACTGGCGGCATGAGGACGCCCAGTGCACTGGGGTGTCCTTCAGGGTGTGGAGTTTGTTGGTGGTCTCTGCAAACCACTGGGACTGCCATTGCCCATGGACAGCCTGCCGCACCATCAGGAGAGCATCACAGGAGGGGACAGTAGTGTCAGGAACTTCTGGCAGGTGCGCCACCTGACAGGCATGGGCATCTGCACCCTCATTCCCCATCATGCCAACATGCCACGGGACCCACATAAACAACATGTCTTGCCCTGCTGACGAATCATGAGCAGCAATCTGTGCACACCATGGACGATGGCATTCCTGCTGTACAGGGTGTGCAATAGCTGAAGGGAGGATAGGGAGTCAGTCGCAACCACAAAGTGTCAGTGGTTCAAAAATTGGATGTGTTTCAGTGCCCTGTGCAGAGCAGTAAGCTCTGCAGTTAAGACACTGGCGACGCCTGAAAGGCGGCCCCCTATGAAATGACCAGTTGTAAAGACTGACCAACCCACAGAGGTGCCATCCTTCGACCCATCCGTGTAAACAAAAACATGGCCCCGATAAGTCAGAGAGAGGCGTCCAAACTCTTGCTGGTACACTGACCTATCGGTACTGGCTTTGGTCAAAGGGTAGTATTTTTGAAAAGTTTTGCTCTTAATGTGCACAGATTATCTCAACAATTTCATTTAGAAGAAGAAACGTTTTCCATACTTTATCATTTACAATTTTATCAATTATAATAAAGGGAAGGTTTCTTAACAGACACCAATTTTGAATTGCATGTCCTCTGAGTTTAACCATTTTTTTTGGAAATAGGGGGGAAGGTTTGTCTGTGGCATCGTATCCCTTATAGGAAAAATTTATAATTCTTTTATTTAATTCATTTAAAGTAAGCAAGTTTTTTTTTCATTAATAAAATGCTTTAAAATAAGAGCAAAATCATATTGTATAATTCCCTCAAATACATCATGTCCTAGGCATGGTGGAAGCCCAGGAGAACAAACATGAAAATAGTTAAATGTACTAAACGGTGAGTCTTGAACAACCCCATGTTTTACCAGTATACCATTATGCTTAATAAATTGTGTTGTAATTCTGCATGGTTCTTAAGTTGTATTTATCTCCATTGTAGGATTTGCACTTTTTGCACCAATGCTTGCTATTTGCCAAGCAATATATACAAAAATAACCAGTTGTTCTAAACCATGCACTAAATCCACCAACTGTGACTTCCTAAGTTGTCTCCTAAAATATATAGTAATGTTCCTTTTCTGGAAACTCCACTGTCATCAAGGATAATTCCATCCTCAAGTTTTTTTAAGTCTGTAGTACTTTTTCTAACCCAAAATATATAAAGTCAACTTCAAAACAAAGCATTACTAATTGCATTGCCTCAACTTGGTGTCTACAATATGAATTTGTTTGTTTGTTGGTGTTTAAGGTCCCGTCAACTACAAGGTCATTAGAGACCCATACAATATGAAGGAATATTGCCCAACATCATATACATAGCCATAACCTTATATTTATTCTTAGCAAAGCCTAAAGGATTTACAATTTCAAATGCATCTTGATATAAAATTATACTTAGAGCGTCAGGATTCTGTTTAAAAAATTCACTTTGTTTATATACTTTCCCATCAGTAAAGTCTATATAAACACTAGGTAAAGGAAAATGTGACTGAAAAAGCATTTTGGAATGTTTAAGTAATAATGATAGTGATTTTAAAATAGGAATGTAATAAAAAAAAAGCAAGATTTAGTGTTACCATTTCTAACCAGGAAAATTTCTATAGGTTCTATATAGTCAAAATGCATTTTGTAAAATTCATTTCTCATATATATAGATCATAACGGACCAGTTACCTGACAAGAAGACAAAATGTCATTATCCTGAATGTAATGACATACTTCCTGCACAACAGCTGATTCATGTCCCAAATCAAATAATTTTTTTGACAAAAATATATAGATAATGATCTCTACTTAATGAAGCAATATTATTTAGTTCTTCAACAATATTTTGCATAGTGCTTGTAAGTACAAGATATTTTGATTGAAGTTTCATGTAAAATAATGCCAAATTTTTTAAATAGTAATCTTCTGCCTCACACATGGTAGACAGAACATCTTCGTTATTTTGTTCATCATAATAGTTAAGAGCTGCTTCACAGTTCACTGAAAAACTTTCATCTTCATCAACTGTTGGGGCTACACATATTTCTTTAGAAATTAGATATGGTGACTTGGTGGCATGGTATTTGGAAATGTGGCTACAAAATGCATTTTTGGTCTTAAATGGCTTATTATGGCTGCAGTTGTCAAATGGGCAATTCACTTCCTCACAATTAACTAAATGAATTTTAAAATGTACTAATAGTTCAGTCCCATTAACAATTAACTTTCTGCATAATTGAAATGGGCATATAAATCTTCCATTATTATTGATATTCATTAATTGAGACTTAATTTGAAACTTTTCATCTTTGCTGTGATCTCTACTTAAATGGGATGTAAATGAGGAATACTTTCTAAACATACGATTACAAGATATTACAGCACAATGAAAAGATGCATTTTTGCTATGGATTCTACTGTGACTTATGTAACTAGCTAATGATTTTCTTTTCTCAAGACAGATACTACATGTATACATCTTAAATTAGCTTTATATTACTAAGAATATTTATGCTATCTGATGTGTATTATGACTAGGGAATTAGTCACTGACCAGTCACTAAGCATTTGTTATTAGGTCCTAGGAATAAAAGAAAGACATGTTTCATAATACAACCTCAGGAAAACATTTTTTTTCAAATTCAGCCAAATTCTTCACCATATTTTCAAATCCATGGCACTTGCTATTTTGAAACCATCACCATATTAATAAATTTAGCTCTTATTGCTTATCTGATGACAGTCTGATCCTACAAGAAACTTTTTCTTTCTAAAATGAGTATAAAACGAGTGTAACTCCCCTACAGGAAACAGTGCCCCAACATCCTTAGCTTCATAACCTCCTTACAACCCTCCATGGAATATACCTTCATGGACTATTTCTCATGAAATATTCCATTAGGAGGGTGTAAGGAGGTTATGAAGCTATGGATGTGGTGAGACTGTTTCCTGTAGGGGAATTCCCTAACTTTATTTAGTTATGCAGCATATTATTCTGAATGTTTTAATTACCTCCTTTTAGCCTCCCACTTACTATATTACAGCACAATGTGCTGTGTTTTGTATTTACATCACTATCCTGTATTTTTTACAGGAAAATTTGTTGTGGTTTTAATGGAAATTTTTTACAGTGTAGTCATGGCTGAGCTGCTGGCAGAAGTAGGGGAATGGGCCCCTCAGTGCTGGATATTTGCCAAAGATGTGGGAAAGCTTGCATAGTCCAAAGAGGAGGTGCAAGGCCTACAAGAAAAGGGTGTCACAAGTGCTACAAGAGGAGACACAAGGCCAACAAGACGAGGGTGCCACAAGAGGTGCTACAAGAGGAGGCACAAGGCCGACAAGCCTACAACCAGGCCCCCATTCGGTGTGGATGGGGGTGAAGGATTGGAACCTGCAGACCCGATGGGCCCTAATGACCTTTGTAGTCTATGGGCCCTAAAACCAAACAAACAAAAAACAACAAACACAGACCCGACCCAGTCACAGGCTTGAGAAGGGTGTGATGATGATGATTTCACAGTACAGTACTGTACATTCTGTATAGCAGTGGTCTTCAAACATTGTAGACTCACGGAAGCCTTAGAACTATGTTTTGGGAGAACCCCACCCCCCAGCTTGAGAAGGCTTGAGAAGGGTGTGATGATGATGATTTCACAGTACAGTCCTGTACATTCTGTATAGCAGTGGTCTTCAAACATTGTAGACTCACGGAAGCCTTAGAACTATGTTTTGGGAGAACCCCACTCCCCAGCTTTGGAAAAGTATATCTTGCCACTGCTAATGAATCGGCTACGAATTTTTATTTTGACTCGTGGAACCCTCAGAGGTGTACTGCAGAACTCTGGGGCTCCGTGGAACACAGTTTGAAGACTGCTGTTGTATAGCCCACTCAACTTACGACTAACTCGTGTTATGACCGGTCTGTCAGAGCCAATTGCAGTCGTAAGTCGACGACTACCTGTACCAGAAAATAATGCTGGAACATTCTTGCTCATTAATGGGTTATACCAGTGTTTTTCAACCAGGGTTCCGTGAGGTCCGCCCAATGGTAAGATAAAATATAAAAATAACAATGAAAACACAAGAAACAAGAATGACTTTTGTCTGTGGAAGATGAACTTCGGGTGTCTCTTTCAAACATTACGCCACGAATTCAACTGCTTATGGTAACACACCTGTATCAATTAATTTTTTTTTGTCACTGTATGGGGTTCCGCGAAAGGTCTAAATGTTCCAAAGGGTTCCGTTTCAATAAAAAGGTTGAAAAACACTGGGTTATACAGTAGGTGGAGAAACCAATAGTAGAATCGAACGCATTTCCTTACCGTCATAGTTGCCGATTGCTTGGTACATAATATTTCGTGGTCTTCCCTCAAAGGCATCCGATTGATTGATGAACGATTCTTTCGTGGCAAACCAGTCATTGAGGACCACTACAAAGGAATTTCCCAGTCTGACGGAAAAGACGTTGCCATACTTGCTTCCGAGTTGAAAGAATGTCTTGAAAGGCAATTTTCCAATGAAAGGCAAGTAACCCACAACTGGAAGTCCCAGAGGACCTGGCGGAAAGCCTTTAGGTCTTCTATTGTAAATCCAAAACAGGATCACCAAGAGCAGAACTGCAACAAGTGCAACTTGATAGAAGTTCATGTTGCTTCAAATAACGGTTCAAAGAAGCACTTCTGATCTTTGAGCAACTATAAGCAGGGCAGTAGTGGAATTTAAGCGACGTTCACTTGGAAACTGTACCAAGTGAACGTCGCCTACTTCCAATCTTTGAGCAACTATAAGTAGGTCAGTAGCGGAAATTGGGCCCGTCCAGATAGTAACTGATCTGTCTTTCAAGAGGATCGGCTTATTACGTTGGACACACCAGTTGTCGTCTGATCACTGAAGTTAAGCAACCCAACCCCAGCTAGTACTGACATGGGTGGCCGCTTGGGAAAACTGGGTACCCCTAATGCCCAAAGATCGTCGTATTTGTGTAGTGTCTGTGCAGTCTCTACATTACAACTTCGTAGTGGACGGGTCTCTAATGACCTTGTAGTTAAAAGCACTAAAACACCAACGAACTAGGAAATGTCATTCGAGGCTTAACCGACGTCCATACGTAACTGTCAGATCTGAAAAACCAAATTCAGTTTAACCCTTTGCAGTGGCGTGGCCAAGGGCCCCCCCTTGGGCCTCGAATATAGCGAAGCGCTATACACCCCATCGAGTCATATCCCCCTAACAAAATCCTGGCTATGCTGGCTAAAACTGTGGAGGTCACAAAGGATCCCTTTGTGACCTCCACAGTTTTATCTCAGCAAGCATGCTTCTAAACTCCAAAATTGAGTTTCTTGGCCCAGGCAAGGTGTTGCGTTAGTCACCTTCAAGCTCCCCAGTATAGATGTGTGACTTATTGATAGATGCTAATGAGGCTTTCCTGATAAATTCTAAGATGCCTAACTGGTCCCCCTTGATATTAGCGCTTGAGCACACGGTTGTTGTTGTTGTTTTAGGTCCCTTCAACTACAGGGTCATTAGAGCCCCATCCACAGCTTAGTTGTTATGCAGAGACTACACAGACGCTACACTAATGCAACGATTTTTGGTATTAGCAGTACCCAGTTTTCCCAAAGGCCAGCCATGCCAGTACTAGCTGGCGTTGTGCTGCTTAACTTCAGTGATCAGACGAGAACTGTTCTGATTCCCTGGCATGAGCAAATTCATGTAAACAATTAATGGTTTTGAAAATGCATGATTGGTGGCGCCAAAACCGAAAAAATAAACCAATGAAAAGTAAACAGAAGACTATTTAAATATTCAAACAGCCAATCAATTCGAGTGACACATTCCAGCGACAAATGCAGTTAACTAATGCCTTGTTCCGTATACCCACGCACTAATGCTATTAGCATTGAATCAGACGACACAACACAGAAATTGGGGCAGTCACAATGCTGCTTTGGTCAACTCAAATAGCGTCCCAAAAGTCAGGCTACATCCTGATTGACTGGCAGTTGTGCTGTCTGCTTTGGTTAGGTTGTGCGTGACGTGACTCCAACAAAGTGCTACATACTCGCATAAGGAATTGCAGTGGCGCTACTTTCTAAAGAGCCTGCACAAATCTTCATCAAAATGTCGATAGCGTCCACGTGATTAGCGCTCAACTGTGGTGATAGGGAACTAGGCATAACTCTCAACATCCCCGTTGATTTCACACTTACTTCACAGAATGGCACCTCTGCAATGCAACGGCTGAGTCAGGCAAAAATTCCCAGGGGTAGGTATTCCCCATGGGTGGAATGCTTCAATGAACATGAAACTGGTGATCAATTAGCAATGATCCTGCACTGGGAAATATTGCCCCATCTGCCCTCTTCATAGCGGAGAGGGTTGGTTCACATGCAAATGCTATCGTACCCCATGTGGGACCTTGGATCCAGTATTAAACCTAGACCGACTGGCACAATAAATCCAGCAGGCTTCATATTGGGTCCCTGAGGCGCAGTCAGAATACTGGTGTTTGGCACAGCAACAAATCGAGTATCTTGGCCGAATACAAGCACTTTGTGTCATTTATTAAGGAAGTTTATCACAACATGGACGGATTGCACGCCCCGCTGGCACACTGCGCAGCATACTCAGTAACTGTGTGAGTGATTATAAGTTCGATACTTCGCCAAGGAGGGTTGGCTTCCTTTACACGAGAAAGATACTCCGAACGCATTTTCCTTTGAATGAGAATTAAAATACAGGTCCATGCAATGTTGCAGTTTTGATCGGCAATCAGCTGGGAAAAATCTGTCCAGCATATCACCCTTGTGTCCATTCAGAGGGACACATATGTGTTAAAGGCGTTAGGAGTTGTTTATTATAGTTAGGATGGGCAGCCAGCTGTATTTTCATGTTTGTTGTTGTTGTTTGTTGTTGCTTTAGGGCCCATCAACTACAAAGGTCATTAGGGCCCAGAAAGACACATCACCATGGTGGGGGTGTAAAAGGCCATCCCACCATGATGGCAATAAAAAGGGCAAAAGGCCAATAAAAGTAATAACAATAAAAACGCAATAGCCTAATAATTACTCAAAAAAGAAATACAGGCAAAAGCCAAAACAGACATATAAATAAAGGCAAAAGCCGAAACAGACATATAAAAAGGCAAAAGCCAAAACATACATAACAAGAAAAGTGGCAAAAGCCAAAACAGAGAAGAATAAATGTGGCAAAAGCCAAGACAAACACAGAAATAAAAAGGCAAAAGCCAAAACAGACAGAATAATAATTGTGGCAAAAGCCAAAACAGACATTACAATAAATGTGGCAAAGGCCAAAACGAATAAAGACACAAAAAAGCAAAAGCCATATAATTCAAAAATAATTAGAAAAGGCGTCTAAAAGAAATATCATAAAATTCAAATTTTGTGAAAGAGGCCAGCCTCTTTCACAAATACTAGCAAGCTCTCCACTGCCTGAGGGTTATCCCCAAGTGATGTGGAGAGCTCTGTGCTGACTCCCAGTCGCCATCTAAGTTCTTGGTATCTCTCACAGTGACTAAAGATGTGCGCCACTGTGAGAGGCTCCCAACAGAAGTCACACCATGGCTGATCCTCACCCCGTAGAAAGTAAGAGTGGGTGAGGAAGGTGTGACCGATTCTCAGCCGAGCAAGCACAACCTCCTCCCTCCGCGATTGGCGGCACGAGGACACCCAGTGCACTGGAGTGTCCTTCAGTGTGCGGAGTTTGTTCGTGGTCTCCGCAAACCACTGGGCCCGCCGCACCATCGGGAGTGCATCGGAGGAGGAAACAGCAGTGTTTGGTATATCAGGCAAGTGGGCCACCTCACGGGCATGGGCATCCGCCCTCTCATTGCCCATGATGCCAACATGCCCCGGGACCCACATAAACAACACTGTCTTGCCCTGCTTACGAATCACAAGCAGCAATCTGTGCACACCCTGGACGATGGCATGTCTGACATATAGGGTGTGCAACAGCTGAAGGGAGCACAAGGAGTCAGTCGCAACAACAAAGTGTCTGTCATTCAACACTTGGATGAGCTCCAGTGCCCTGTGCAGAGCTGTGAGCTCTGCAGTTAAGACACTGGCAACGCCTGGAAGGCGGCCCCCCATCAGATGACCAGTTGTAAAGACTGACCAACCCACATAGGAACCATCCTTCGACCCATCCGTGTAAATAAAAACATGGCCTCGATAGGTCCAAGAGAGGCGTCCGAACTCTTGTTGGTACAATGACCTATCGGTACTGGTTTTGGGTAAGGCTGCAAGCATTAAATTTAAACTTGGCTCTGGCACTGTCCAGGGCGGCACAGAGGCCGGCAGTACAGGCTGCACCGTAGGTAGAGTCACACCCAGGCCGGCAAGACAGTCCATCCAACGCACACCGAATGGAGGGGGAACCCCCTGGCGGCGGTTGAATGGCCGTCTCACAATGTCACTAAAGACGGCTGGGTGTGTAGGGTGCTGTGGCTGACCCTTCAGCCGCAAAATGTATGCAGCTGCCAGGCACTGCTGCCGCACAGTCAATGGTGGCTCACCAGCCTCAGCATAAAGGCTGAGTACTGGACTTGTGCGGAACGCCCCAATGGACAACC
>JAAFCE010004287.1:15944901-15956490 GCA_013389805.1 Trigoniulus corallinus
AACCACAATGATGGTATCGTCCTGTCCAGACCACGTCATAGACAAACACGACAGTGGTGTTGTCCAAACTGGGGCAAGAAAAAGTCACCCCTTTTAGTCGCCTCTTACGACATGCAGGTACGCAGTGTGCCTATTCTACCCCGGGCACACACGGGGACTCGTTGGACAGAGGTGCGGCGGACAGCCACCACACCTTGGTCCCTAAGCTCCTCCGCTATTTGCTCCTCTGACTCCCCACGCAGATCGGGGCACCGCACCACACCTCTGCTGGTGTTTAAAGTGCGATGCGGTTCGACCACAACGGGGATGTCACCGAGTTTCCGCATTTTCAATAACGCTTCGGTCTGGTGATTGGCAGATGCCTCCACCAACAAGGTGCCATTGCGCAGTTTCTTGACCGAGGTTACATCACCGGCAATGCCCTTGATGGCTTTGGCGATAAGGAAGGGCGACGCCTTCCCCAAGGATGCACCATCCTCCCCGGATATGGAAAGAAACCGAGGAGGGTAGGAAGAAGGAATAGAAGTGCTTTTGACTGCACCTGAGGCTTCCTTAGATGCAGGAACACGCTTTGCATCAGCGGTGGAGCCCTGCACCTTAAGGCTAAGAGGCCGTTGCCTCTTGTTAAGGGCAGGTGCTGATGTATTTGAAACCACAGGGGCATTCCCTGATCCAGTTGGGTGACTGGGGGAACGCGGCCTCTTAGTTGGAGCAGTGCTCGTCTCCATTAACTCACTGGCAGCTGGCCCACTCAGTTGAGTGGGACCGAGCCTGCCATCTTCCGGCTCAACACAAGTCATTGAAACTAAACAAGGGGGAGGGGTGGGGTTTTTTGAAGAGGCCCCCAGCCTCTGGGTTATTGTTGCCATAATTGTTGTGAATTATGATTTCGCTGCCCGCAGTTCTCACCCACCACCGAGCCCAACGAGGGGACGCCCATTCGGGTCGTCGAGAGTGCTCGGACAGGATACCGTTAGGGTGGCATAATCCCCGAGTACCGGACCATTGGCATCGGGGTTGACTGCCGGTCCACTTACAGTCACCCTAGGAGGCATAACAACTTATGCGCCCCCGGCCGATTGACCAAGACCGGGCTACTGCCTTGGCCTCCCGTTTGCCCCGGAAGCTGTGGCCAAAGTGATGTGTTGGATGTGTAGGGCCGCAGCCCTAGACCCTCCTCAATCACCAGGATCCGCTTTTCCCAGGGTACGGGTCTCCACGCACGGCAAACACGCGGGTAGGCGTTTTTTACGGTCACCTCAGTGAGGAACCTACGTCAACTGCAAACAAGTCAGACACTTATCCAATAAAGGGGAAAAGAAAGATACAACCAACCACAATGATGGTATCGTCCTGTCCAGACCACGTCATAGACAAACGCGACAGTGGTGTTGTCCAAACTGGGGCAAGAAAAAGTCACCCCTTTTAGTCGCCTCTTACGACATGCAGGCACACAGTGTGCCTATTCTACCCCGGGCACACACGGGGATCAGGTACCGGGCTGCCACGATGCACAGCATTGAGCGCCAGTTGCAACTCGCACTAAACAGTGCCCACGAGTTCGCTGCCTCGCGTGGCTATAAGTTCTCCCCTGACAAAACAACTGTCATGCATTTCTGTCGTAAGCGAGGGCTTCACCCTGAGCCTCAGCTTACCCTGGATGGCCGCCTCCTGCCAGTTGTAGAGGCGGCCCGCTTTCTTGGTCTCCGTTTTGACAGCCGTCTGACATGGGTCCCGCACTTGAAGGAGCTGAAGGCTAAGTGCCTTCGCTCCCTTAATATTCTGCGGTGCCTGCAGGGAACTGGTTTTGGGGCAGATCGAACGGTGATGCTTCGACTATACAGATCACTCGTTCGATCCCGTCTCGATTATGGCTGCGGCGTATATGGCCTGGCCGCTCCATCTACTCTCCGGATGCTGGACAGTGTTCATCACGCTGGCATCCGGTTGTCCATTGGGGCGTTCCGCACAAGTCCAGTACTCAGCCTTTATGCTGAGGCTGGTGAGCCACCATTGACTGTGCGGCGGCAGTGCCTGGCAGCTGCATACATTTTGCGGCTGAAAGGTCAGCCACAGCACCCTACACACCCAGCCGTCTTTAGTGACATTGTGAGACGGCCATTCAACCGCCACCAGGGGGTTCCCCCTCCATTCGGTGTGCGTTGGATGGACTGTCTTGCCGGCCTGGGTGTGACTCTACCTAGGGTGCAGCCTGTACTGCCGGCCTCTGTGCCGCCCTGGACAGTGCCAGAGCCAAGTTTAAATTTAATGCTGGCAGCCTTACCCAAAACCAGTACCGATAGGTCACTGTACCAACAAGAGTTCGGACGCCTCTCTTGGACCTATCGAGGCCATGTTTTTATTTACACGGATGGGTCGAAGGATGGTTCCTATGTGGGTTGGTCAGTCTTTACAACTGGTCATCTCATAGGGGGGCCGCCTTCCAGGCGTTGCCAGTGTCTTAACTGCAGAACTCACAGCTCTACACAGGGCACTGGAACTCATCCAAGTATTGCATAACAGACACTTTGTTGTTGCGACTGACTCCCTATGCTCCCTTCAGCTGTTGCACACCCTGTATGGCAGACATGCCATCGTCCAGGGTGTGCACAGATTGCTGCTTGTGATTCGTAAGCAGGGCAAGACAGTGTTGTTTATGTGGGTCCCGGGGCATGTTGGCATCGTGGGCAACGAAATGGCAGATGCCCATGCCCGTCAGGTGGCTTACATGCCAGAAATTCCTGACACTGCTGTTCCCTCCTCCGACGCTCTCCCGATGGTGCGGCGGGCCGTCCACGGCCAATGGCGGGCCCAGTGGTTTGCGGAGACCACGAACAAACTCCGCGCACTGAAGGACACTCCAGTGCACTGGGTGTCCTCGTGCCGCCAATCGCGGAGGGAGGAGGTTGTGCTTGCTCGGCTGCGAATCGGTCACACCTTCCTCACCCACTCTTACATTCTACGGGGTGAGGATCAGCCATGGTGTGACTTCTGTTGGGAGCCTCTCACAGTGGCGCACATCTTTAGTCACTGTGAGAGATACCAAGAACTTAGATTTCGACTGGGAGTCAGCGCAGAGCTCTCCACATCACTTGGGGATAACCCTCAGGCAGTGGAGAGCTGGCTAGTATTTGTGAATTATATGGTTTTGAATTATATGGCTTTTGCCTTTTTGTTTCTGTATTCCTTTTGGCTTTTGCCACATTTATTGTAATGTCTGTTTTGGCTTTTGCCACAATTATTATTCTGTGTGTTTCGGCTTTTGCCTTTTTATCTCTGTGTTTGTCTTGGCTTTTGCCACATTTATTCTTCTCTCTGATTTGGCTTTTGCCACTTTTATTGTTATGTATGTTTTGGCTTTTGCCTTTTATATGTCTGTTTTTGGCTTTTGCCTTTATTTATATGTCTGTTTTGGCTTTTGCCTTTTTATTGTTATTACTTTTATTGGCCTTTTGCCCTTTTTATTGCCATCATGGTGGGATGGCCATTTACACCCCCACCATGGTGATGTGTCTTTCTGGGCCCTAATGACCTTTGTAGTTGATGGGCCCTAAAACAACAACAAAACAAAAAAATCCATTGCTAAGTTAATTGTGATGAATTATGGTTCCACTTTTACTGAATGTCACCATTGTGACACAGGAGAGGAGTGCCCCAAGGCCCCAGACTGAAATCACAACAACTGAGGACATGCTTCAAGTTTATTATCAGAATGTTTGGGGCCTTTGTTGGAAGAGCCACGAATTCTTAGCTAGCATACTCACCACTAACTACGGTGAAACCTGTCAACTGGACCACCTCCAGAAGCGGACCACCTGTATTAGCGGACCTGACCGGTCCGGCACCAAATAGGGCTCGATAGACTTAACCTATAAATTTTCTCTCTAAGCGGACCACCTGTCTAACGCGACAAGGACCACTGCAAATTCGGTGCCGAACCTTAGCAGACCCTGCATAAGAGGACCAAAAAAAGTAAATTTCGCCAGAAGTTGTGCTTCTGCTTTGACAAGTTTGTTTGCAAGGGTGAGTCAAAAATGTCACAGTGCCTCTTATGGGCATGCTGTGCAATGTGTGATTGGCGTTTTGTAGCGAACAGCTGCTTCAGTGTCCATTTCTTGCATGTGCTGGCTCTGATTGGTTGGTTGGTTGTTGGTGTTTAAGGTCCCGTCAACTACAAGGTCATTAGGGACCCGTCCACTGCATAGTTCTAATGCATAGAATGCACAGACACTACACTAATGTGACGATTATTGGGTATTAGCAGTACCCACCTTTTCTGAGTGACCACCCATGTCAGTACTAACTGCTCTTCCGTTGCTTAACTTCAGTGATCAGACGAGAACTGGTGTGTGCAATGCAACTCGCGCTCACCTGCTGGCTCTGATACATTTGCTCAGCAGCAGCGATGAAGACCTTAGCATTGAAAGAAAAAAATTGATCTATGTATATGTATGAATATTGGTGTGCATTCGTGAAGGGTAAGGAGGTACCTCCACAAGTGGACCACCTGCAGGACCCCGTACAGACGGTCCCCCTACACAGCTGGTCCTCTTATACAGGTTTCACTGTATTACGTTATTATACCCACTGAAACCAGGTTATATCCCAATTTGTCAACACTTACTTTCCCAGTTATTACAAAGTGTTTCGTGCAAATTAAACCCCAAATTTCAGAGGTGGGGCATCTTGATAGCTTTCAATCTTAATAATCTTAAATCTATGGCCTTTATACAGTTCGACACGATGTCTTGCAATGGAATATTACCTACTGAGATTCAAGATATTGTAGTGTCCCAAATTATTTATTGCTAACACAAGAAAAATGATAGGAATAGAGTATCATACAAATATTTGGCAGTGAGAAAAGAATAGATGAGCGTGTAACAGGAAAATCTTTTATGATGTCCTATCTTCAGATAAAGTCCCTTCACACCACATCAAAGGATCACCAGACATCAAAGAAAACAATACCACAGTCGTTACCATTACTATAGCCATTACTTCAGCACACCATTCTCATCACACAAAGGCTTCTAGCACACCACAGTCCTTCGCAATGAATCATCACACTCGCTACAATGTCACACTTTTTTATCATCTCTGATACTCATTAAATTCATCCAGCACAGACTTCACTATTGACGATAAACATCCACTAGCTAGATTACTAGATTATTAGACAACTCAGTAAATCATGCTCTAAATCTGCAGTCTCCACTGAGTGATCTCCTCTGCCTATAGCTGAATTGCCTCAGACCTATGTTAACCTTAGTGTCCCTGTTACTGACCAGGATAGGTCAACTGATTCAAGGGCTGCAGCCCCTAACTCTTCCCATTCCCATATTTCCTCTGTGAGTGCACATACTAATTCACCTCCCCATCCTCCAGGGATTCATGCAACTGCATCTTCTCAGCAGCTGGTGATAACCAACAGTTCCCACCATGACATGGATTGGATCGTACTCAATAGTGTTAGCCAATCTACTCCAATCTTGCCAATTGTCCAGTGCCTTCAGCATTGCAGTCATCAAGTGTTGGAATGTGGTTGATGGATCACAAAGATGGGGGTAAACAAGTGTTACATTTCTTTATAGGATTCAGGAATGTGACCTTATAGATAAGGGGTGGCCAACATAGACAAGCCAGACAAGCATTTGCTTAAAATCTCACATACTGGGATGCCACGATGTGGTCGAAGCTGTATGACGCCTGCTTGTTGACTTTAATTCAACACAAAAGAGTTAGATGTGTGACCTGGCAGGAAATACTGTTTCTTAAATTTGGCATGCCTGCTGAAAAGGTTGGCCACCCCTGCTATAGATCTTTCTCTTTGGCCATCTGGCACCATCATGCATTCTTACTGAGGCCCAAACCCTGTTCTGTCAGACAGTCACTCTACTACTTCCCCTGCACTATGAGTAGCTCCATGATACCACAACCTTTGCAGCAACTTGTGATTTTCTATTCTCACCTGTCACATTCAGTCATTCCTTCCAAAGATAGACCTTCTTGGCCCCTACTGTCACGAACTTAAACCCGCCTGTATAGTGGTTACTGAATCTTGGCTTTCTGCCTCCGTTCCAGATACTGTTATTAATCTCCCTGGCTATGTAGCCTACTGCACTGATTGCCTCACTCGGGTGCGACATTGTCATTTACATTACTAAGTCCTTTTCAGTAGAGACCGTTTTCCCTTTCACACTCAATGGGCTCCAGGCTCTTGGTTTAGTCCTTTGATCATGTAACTCCCCTCACCGTTTCAGCAGTATATCGCCTTTCATATGCTTCACTAGATGATCTTTTCTCATTTCTAACTAGACATTATAAACCTTCTCTTCTTAACTTTAATTGTAATTTTCTCTCCACTTCTTCTTCAACCACCCTCGTTCATGAATTTTTTGTCATTATCTCTTACCCCCTTCTGCCTTCACTTTCACTCGGCTTGGTCATGGTTCTGTCTCATCCCCAGTCAAGTCCATTGCACTCATACAACTACTAATTATAATTTTTGACAACGTCATCTCGTTACTTACCAGAACTTTTCAATTCCTCGTGCTTTTGTTGTTTCCCTCATTACCAGTACACTCTCTGGTTAACTATTTTATTCACAAACTTAACTCCTTTTCACCCAATGAGGTCTTTCACTCTATGGGTTCCTCCCCTCTGTGGCATCTGCACCATCCTAGCATCTTATTAGACATGCTAACTAGTACCCTCTCAATCGCTTTGCCTGTTCTTTATCCACATTCCCATCCTTTACACTACATTTCCCCTAAACCTTGGTCGACCACCCAGCTATCCTCCCTACATGATATTTGCAATTCTCATTACAAACACAGGAAATCCACTAGTGATCCTAGTTGTAATCTTTCCTTCTTTATGCTCATCATCATATTTAAGCATCACATAAAGAAAGCTAGGTTGTCCTTACGGTCTTCCATGGCTTCCATCTGTACACTGTGGTCCTTTGGCTGGGATCTTACTGATAATAACCATTCTGTGAATCTTGATGTAGCATATAATATACTTTGATTTTCAGCTAACCCACATAACATTTCCTCCTTTTCTCTTGCTACCTATTTCTACATATGTATTTTCAGTTCAGTTTCTCATCCTGTCTTGTCCCTTTCTCAATTGTTAGTTTACTCTACCTGTCTTAAGAACTCTGCGGCTTCAGTACCTGACATACCTGCCTATATTGGGAGCGGCGAGTTGCGTTGGACACACCAGTTCTTGTCTGATCACTGAAGTTAAGCAACGCAAGCCCAGTTAGTACTGACATGGGTGGTCGCTCGGGAAAGCTGGGAACTGCTAATACCCAATAATCGTCGCACTGGTGTAGTGTCTGTGCAGTCTATGCACTAGAACTATGCAGTGGACGGGTCTCTAATGACCTTGTAGTTGACGGGACCTTAAACACCAACAAACAAACAAACAAACAACTGCCTATATTGTTAAACTCCTTGTTGCGAAGAGTCTTGACCTTTTTACAACTCTCTTCAATCAATGCATGGTTGATAGGTGCTTTCTCCCAGTGGAAAACTGTTTTCATAGTTTCCATGCTTGGTTTCTGTGTTATATGGTTTCTAAGCCCCAGATTTATGTCCAAGGGCCATAACAACAAAAATCATCTCCTTGGCTAATCTCCAAAAATTTTGATGCTATGTGCAAAAAGCACTTGAAAAATAATATGTTCAAAATCCACTCAAAATTTGATATGTACAACAGCAACAACTCAATACTCTTATCGATGACCAATCATGTTAAACACATCATCCAATTTGAGAAAACCAAAGTAATTTTGTAATTTTGATGTGTTATTTTTAACCCATTGAAGTTCGAACCTCTTGTAAATATTACACCCTTAAAAAATTGTATAAATATGGAGGAGAAAAGAGAGAAATGAGATGGGAGTAGAGAGAGCGAGAGGACCACATATGCCCTCCAAGAGGACAGCATGACCAACGGCCATCCAGAGGACAACATAGAAATCACAGGAAGGCAGAAGAAATGCTCCTCACAAGCCGATGACAGTATAAGTACTGGAGGAAAGCAGAAGTAGCACATTTCCAATGCAGATGACAGCATAACAGACCTACTAATCAAGTAATTACAGACCAAGTACCTACCGAATGTGAGCATCTCTGTCTCATCTCCAATCTCTCTAGTCTCCAAACAGCAACTTAACCCCTACATCATTGTAATTCTTCAACTTAAAATAAAATCATCTGTACTAACATATGTTGGAACATACATATATATATATATATAATTCTACTGAGAACCAAAATTTCTAGAGGACTACAAGATGCTTCAATAACCAACAACACCATTATAATTCTACTGAGAGAACCAAAACTCCTAGAGGACTACAATACACTTCAATGACCAAAAACACCATTACAAGGAAGGGCAAGCAGAAGAGCAGCGTGTAAGTGGGAAAACCTTTCATTCTTATGGCAACAAGCAATACAAATCCAAGACATAATCTCTCAAGTCCACATTGGTGAAGAAGACTGATGGGGTGACCTCGAGCCAGAAGATGCATTCAAAGAAATAGTCATAGCCAAAACGGCCATGACGACATCCAACATTCTTTCACCTCTTGCTGAGCTACTTGAATGGTGGATGCATGACTTGGTCTGGGATGACCTCCTATCTGTGATATCATTATCCCAATTTAGTTCTTGTCCTAACTCTTGTCTTTCTTATGCCATTTTCTCCAACTTTTCTGTGATATCCCATTCTCTAGTGAATTCCAAGAACTACATATTAGTAATCACAAATGTAGCAAATGCTTTGGATACCATGGATCACACTTCCTTCATTCAGCATCATACTTAGTTTATGTAGTCCATAATCCGTATTTTCTTAACTTATATCCTATCTTGAAAAACCACAGTACCCGCTTGAAGAGTGCCCTCCCCCCAATCCTGAATCAGGCTGTTCCTCAGGGCAGTGATTCTCAACTTTTTGAAGTCGGGGAACACTAAACTGACATTTTACTAGCACAGAACACAATTCAACATAAACTTTAAAGCAGGTTGTACACCTTCTACACTTGGTATTTACTTCATCCTCATCTCCTCATCATCCTTATCCCGCCTGTGGCAGGGTCGGGTCTGTGAGTTCTAGCCCTCCACTCTTGTCTATCTCTCACCCAGTCCCCCGTCCACCCCACACACTGTCACATTCTTAGAGACAACCTGTTCCCACATCTTCTTTGGTCTCCCCCTGCCCCTGGTGCTACCGACCAACTGTATTCCTGGAATTAACCTAACAAGCACCTCTCCCCTCTTCGCATGATGTGTCCATACCACCTCAGCCTATTCTCCCTCATTTTTTCGGTATTGTCCACCACCCCAGGTTACCTCTAATATGTTCATTTCTAATTCTGTCAGCTCTCTACACACCACACATGTGCCACAGCATTCACATCTCGGCTACTCGCATTCTGATTACGTAGCTTATCCTCATTGCCCAGCACTCTGATCCATATAGCATAGCTGGTCTAACCACTGTCATGTAGAACTTCCCTTTCAAGTAGATTGGGATCCTCCTATCACACAGGACTCCCCTCGATTGTCTCCACTTCAGTGACCCCCCCTACCCCATTGATTCTGCGGGTCACATCAGATTATCTCTCTATTGCTTTATTTGTGGATTAATTTCTTTGCAGAACACTTGAAGCGGTTTCACGGAACAGCAGTGTTCCTTGAGAACCACTGCCTCAGGGGACAGTATTTGGGCCACTGTTGTATAATGTCACCACCACCTCCTTGGTTGAGGTCATTGATGGCTGGCAGCTGTGGTCCTTGTGGACGACAATTGAGATTTTCCAAGAGGTCTTACCTCTCCTGTCAGGTCTCTCCCTCTGGTATGCCTCCCACTCCATGAAAATCAATGTTCATAAAACCAACATTATTGATAATTTCCAGTGCTCTCTGAGCTTCGGAACATCCATTTCATTATATTACAGGTTTTTATTTCTTTCACCTTTGTACAGAAAACTCATCATTTTCTGTTTGTTTCTGCAGCTACTTACTTGGATCATCATAACCACTGGTTTCCAACAGTGTCGTTCAAATCATGGAACTCCCTTCCATTCTCCATTTGCTCTATAGTTTTCAGTTGCTCAGAGTTCAAGTGTTGAGTGATTGTATCCACTTTAAAAGACAGTTACTCAATTATGTTTTATAATGCAATTCCACTTAATTCCACTTTGCTATTACGCTCCCATTCGACATCTCAAGCCTTTAAAAGATGTCATCAGTATGATTCAATCTATTTGGATCTTACTAAGGCTTTTGATAGCATATCTATCCTATTATTAGTATATAAGCTTTCTTCATATGGTCTATCATCTCCACCCCTCAATTTTTTGAATAACTACTTGATTGACCCCATATAGGCAAAGTGTGAGTGTGCTGCAGGGAAGTGCTTTGAACCCTCTGTTATTTGCTCTCTATTTGAATGATCTTAGTCTGCACCAGCAAATGTGGATATACTGGCATTTGCAGATGACCTGAAATGCTCTAAAGAAGTCTCAAATTCTTTGGACGTAATGGCTTTGCAGGATGGCTATTATTTTGTTGGGCACTATTTTGCATGGAAGCAAATGTTTTGGCTATGAACCAGAAAAAAACACTTATCAGATCTCTTTTACATGGAAAACGAATTAGTTAAGACACCAATACAACTTTGAAAATGGGATTCACAAGGACACACAGCACAACTATATCATGCTATGAAATGGAGGCTTGTGGCCATTTGGGGTTTTGGGGATATCTATAAATATTCATACCTAGCGAATTACCTTGTTTAGAGTTGCAATATGACCAAAACTCTTATATTAGGGTTCTTGTAGCCATTAATGGTTAAATAAGATAAGGAAACTCAATGATCCCATCTCACTACATTCCAATCCTTAAGTGGTCTTTACAATCCTGAAGTGGTCTTTACCATAGGAACAATCGAGCCCATGCAAGGTTATTAACCCTCCAGGCATTTCCCAGCAATAATATATGGGTAAGGGGATTTTACCACTTAAATACTAAATTAGAATGTTAGGGATATTCCATAGCACAACTGAGTGAGACCTTGTTGCAAGAATTGAATTCTTGTGTCCCAGGGAGGCTAACTCACTCAGCCAGCCTTTCTGCACAAAGGGTAGATAATTGTTTTGCAGTAGAGATAGGGCAGAGAAATTTTAACAACCTACATTTGTCAACTTATGACCTATTGTTGTCAATGACAATGTTTGCTCCTCAAATAAATTGGCATTACTCAGTAACTTGGGACTTGCAAACTAACCAGAAGATATTTGCAGATACACCCTCTTGGGATTTACTTTCTAAATACTATACATTATATGTGTGTTGGGTACCTGTTTGCCCACGAATACATTGCCAAATTTACTGTTGATTTTTGGGTCCTCCTGGTGTTGAAAACATACTATGTCTCCATCCTCCCTCTAGCATTTTAAAAACGGTCTTTCAAAAACTCAGCTATCCTCCTTTTTACCTTTACGTGAACTGCCCTCCTTCTTCCCTCCAACCCCCCTTCCTGTTACCATTTTTACACCCTCCT
>JAAFCE010004287.1:15956500-15973584 GCA_013389805.1 Trigoniulus corallinus
CTTCTTCCCTCCAACCCCCCTTCCTGTTACCATTTTTACACCCTCCTCATCCCCTTCATAAGGGCTTTGCCTGTTAAGGGGATGCAAAGCAATAATTCATTTCAAATAAATAATGAATACCGTAATTATTCTAATAAACGGCGCGCCGGTTTCTTTTTTTAAAGGCCTTTTTTTGTGCGCCGTTTATTATTTTTTTCAATTTATAAATGGAAACTTTTTAGTCGGACAAGTTGATTTCATTAATGTTAATTTTTGCTAATGCCACACTCGCATCTGAATTTATTGGCAAAATGAAATTGAGAAAAATAATCAATGGTTCATTTAAAATTTAAATCCTTACATTAGATTCAGATAACTTAAGAGGTTTAGCCACACGACGATTACTATCATTATCAACTGCACAAATTGTCAACAATTTAAATGCTAAAGAATACTTTCTCTTTGAAACTTTTCTTTCACCAATATCTGCACTAAAGCTTAGTTTACACGACTATGCCTTATTAGGAAGTTCAACCTATCATGTGAAAATACTGTGAATCGCATTGCACCAGGGTCACCCACAGAACAGAGAGGAGAAAGAAAAACTCTGGGGTACACCAGTACCTCTGTTCAGGCATTTGCCTGATTCCTTATTGCAGTATAGTTGTTGTGCAATAGGTCAGACACCTTGCAATATTAAAACTGACAAAGCATTAATTTACCTGCCAAAATTTATATTTTGGTTCAAAAATGTGGTGTTGCAACAATGTGGTAGGCCGGCATCCCCACACAGACAACCAGCCAATATTCCTGTGGGTTCCAGACGCCTGGCTGGGGTGTCCCCAGTTATAGCATGTTCAATGGACCCACGGACCCAACGCTGCCACAGGCTGGATAAGGGTGTGATGATGATGATACCAGTACCACTGTTATCTTGTAGTTACTAGCTGAAATAAAATGAAAAATAAAGGACCAAAACAATGCAAAAAATTGGAAAATTAAAACGTTTATTTCTATAAAAATACAATAAGAAATTTAAGAAATTCAAATGAGAATCAAAATTCAAATAATACCACCCACCTTCTCCTTGTACCCTGGTTGAACACTTGAAATTTGATATCCCTGGAAAGAACTAGAAGAATGGCTAAAAAGGTTTTAACCCCTTTTAAAGTTTGACCCTGAAAGTAATAAATTATATAACTTGACAAGATTCAATTCGAAGAAATGAGTAATAAAAACAAAGCGCAATTCTTTTGTGCAAGTACATTAAAAACTCCTAACACCTACAAGAAAGAGAATCCCTTCTCAATGACTCACCTTTCCCTGTCTTTAAAAACTCCCACCACCCACAAAAATATATGAAATTACCTAAGTAATTGCCTTACTAAAAACTCCCAAGTCCCTTAGTCCCTAAAAAGATCCCCAAGTTCCTAAAAAAGATCTCACAGATAACAACATGAACATGCGCAGACAAATTCATTTTTTATAAAGTAATAAAATTTTTATGGGAATAAAAACTAATCTGGGATTGGATAAACCCAAGAAAGGAAGGTCAAAAAACAGTATAAAAAGGAAGAAATTAAAAGAAAAATCAGCATTCCAGCAATCGAGAAGAAGAAAGACAGACCGCCACGCTGGTCAAAAAGAACTTTCAACCGACGGACAAAACGAAAAACATCAAAGAAACTCTTATGCAGTGCAGTGAAGTGACTAACAAAGTGAAATAATTTGTGTAAAGATAAAAAGAGAAAAAGAACAGCAAAAAACAGTAAGAAATAATAAAAGATAAACTTTTACTCACCAAGTAAACGCTTCAAGGTCAGCCATCTTGACGACGCCATTACAGGAAGGCAACGCTATCTACTACCGCTCAACAGTGTTACAAAGTAAAGGTAGGAAACAACCATGTATTCCTTATTACCATTAACGAAAATCCCTAAGTTGCGAAAAATGACAGAAAAAGCATTGAAAGAAATTAAATGGAGGAAAAAGAATGAATATTATGAGAAGAAATATTCTTTTAAAGAGTTTTAAGAATAAAAACTCCATATGAAAAATATTATTGTTTAATTAAAGTTCAATGGGAAAGGAAAAATGGAATTGATTAACTCACTCTACAAAATAGAATTGATTCTTATTAATTGATACTGATATTATAATTGTATCGTTTTTATTAGAAAATATTTGCTTAATAGTATTCAATATAATTGAATTATTATATTTCATTGTAGAACGCTTTTATGTTTTAATTAACTGGATCCAGATTAGATAATATTATGTTTATTTGAATTATTATTATGTTTTTACGTATGCACTTGAATCACATCAAATGTAATAATGAGAACGTTATAATCACTTATTTTAATCTGCAAAATAAAGCAATAATTTGTATTTACCCTTAAAGATTGTGGGTTGGAACATTTTTACATTTGGGATACTGTTATCCTCTACTATAACCGAGTACAACCTCGCAACGAACCTTACAAATTTTAAAGTTATATTCTGGTCTTCAAATTATTTTTGAAAGTTAAAATTATACTAACCAGAAGATAACACCACTGTGTAGCATTAAAGGGTTAATCATTAAAAAAAATCAAGTTAACTTGCACGATGACTTCCAGAGAGTTTTGAAAGAAACGGCGCACCGTTTATTATTTTTTTTCCCCCAGCATAAAGGTGTGCCGGTTATTGGAGGGCGCCGTTTATTAGAATAATTACGGTACATAAATAAAGCAGAGCAACACTTACATCAAAAATTAAAAAATAATTTTTTTATACTCTATGAATTATGCAACAATCACCCATGGTTAACATGTAGAAATACATATGTCACTTATTTTCGCTTGTGAAACTCTATTGTGAATGGCTCAGGACTAACAGCAAGCTTATACTGTGGTTTAAGACTTGGCGGTTTGAGTCCAACAGGAAATGACACCGTAAATTGATGTAAAAGACAGGTGAGAAATAAAAAGGACGTCATTTTGGCTAAAGATTCTCCAAGACACATTCTCCCACCTATGAAAACCAGGCAATCAAATGAGTTAAGGTCCAACTGAAAGCATTTCAAAGAAAGGAAAGACACACTGACATGCACAGAGGAGGAGGAAAAGATTATTGAAAGACTTACCTGCCGAAAATGGAATTAAATACTCCGGTTTCATACATTGGCCATTTTCGTCTAAATATCTGTCAGGATTAAAGAAATCTGGATCTTTCCAGTAAGCAGGATCATGATGGACAGCCCACAAATTCGCCATGACCACTGTCCCACTAGGCAACACATATCCCAACAGGTTGGTTTCCGTTGTAGTGGTGTGGTTGATTGCTAGAGGAAGCAATGTAGAATACCGAAATATTTCCAAAATGACGGCATTGGTGTAATTCAACCTATAAATAGCAAACGTTTTACACTGCAGTCAAACATAGGTGGCGCATGATTGTTAACAACTGAATTTTGTGCTCTGGCATTTTATTAGCTTTTGAGCGATTTTGGCAACGAAAAGTCACCCACAGGTAGATTTCGCCTTTTCCAAGGTGGCTACCTGCTAGGGTCCGGTGAAGGTAGGGCTGTAGACGGCACAGCGGTGGGGCGTCTTTTTTTTGTGGTTCAGGGAAGTGGTTGCAGGCTCGGCCTGTTTAGGCCTAACCTCGCGTCCTTGTCTGCCACGTGGCAAACCCCATTGGGCTGCAGCGTGGGGCAAATTACTATTTATCATTGGCATTTATTATTACTTTTATTTTGTTGTTGTTTGCTCCCATTATTCTTTTGGGGTTGTGGGTGGATTGGTGTGGTTTTGCTGCTGCTATTGTTTGGGTGTGGTGGGGGTGTTGGGGTTATTTTAGTATTGTTATTGCTTTATGTGTTTGCTGGGGGTATGCATTCATAGGTCTGCATCTCCACAGTGTAGGGTGTGAGGGGTGGAGTATCAAGTGGGACCTCTGCTGACATGATAATGATGAATAAATCATTGAGTGTCTCCTGTGCAGTAAGACGGCATCCCTCCACAGGTAACCCTGTTGCTATAGGTGTGGGTTCTAGGCGCCTGACTAGGCCAAGACAGAGCTGTCCCACTAAGAAAGGGTGCTAGGCTACAGTTAAGGATGTGGAATGTGGGGACCCTTACAGTAAATACAGGGGAATTAGTAAAAACCCTGAAATATACAAGGGTTAGTGTCGCCTTCCTCCAAGAAATGCAATGGAAGGGAAACTGATCACAGGCACTGCATGAGGGATAAAAATTTCTATACACAGGTAGTAAGGAGGACCACAACAGGGTGGGTATTGTATTGAGTAGGGAATTGCAGCAGGGGATCACAGCTGTCGATAGAATAAACAGCAGGATTATGTTACTGTAGTATGGCAGGGTATTGGGCTCCACCTCATCAGTGCATATGTGCCCCAAGCAGGCTGTGAGGAGGCCACCAAAAGGGATTTTTGGTGGGATTTTGATGAGGTGGTTCAGTCAGTAGGTAACACAATTAGATGGGGAAATGGATCTGATCATCTGATTATTGGAGGGGACTTTAATGGCCATGTGGGTAAGGAAGGACAAGGATACAGGGACGTCCTTGGTGGATGAGGTTATGGCCAACTCTCCCCAGAGGGACAAAAAGTCCTCGTTGCAATGCAAGCACATGGCTTTGCATTGGCCAATACGTGGTTTCAGAAGAGAGAAAAGCACCTCATCACCTTCCAGTCAACCCTGGGGAGCTCTCAGATTGATTTCTTTATTGTCAAGATGCAGCATAGGCCCGAGATTTGAGATGGCTGGGAACTGCGCAGTGAGGATTTCCAGAAGGAAAGTGGGCATAAGTTACTAAGGATGGAGGTAATTGTGAGGGGTGCAGCTAGGACCCCCCCATGAAAAGGTGAACCAGTCATTAGGTGATGGAAGTTGCCACCAAATGTACATGAATTCCAGCAGGAGATTGTTAGCCAGGTTGACTGGGATTGGGATTTGTTTTTTTGTGGTTTAGGACCCATCAACTGAATTCAATGGTCATTAGGGTCCAGAAAGACAATCACCATGGTGGGGGTGTAAATGGCCATCCCACCATGATGATAATAAAAAAGGGCAAAAGCCCACTAAAGGTAATACAATAAAAAAGCAATAGCCAAATAAATAGCAGGCAATAGGTAGAGGCAAAAGTCGACAACAGACACAAAAAAATAGGCAAAAGCCTAAACAGTCATCATCATCATCATCCCACCCTTGTCCCGCCTGTGGCAGGGTCGGGTCTACGGGTTCTAGCCCTCCACTCCCGTCTGTCTTTCACCAGGTCCCCGTCCACCCCACACACTGCCATGTCCCCCCAGACAACTTGTTCCCATGTCTGCTTTGGTCTCCCCCTACCCCGGATGCCGCCAACGACCTGCATTCCTGAGATGCACCGAACGGGTTCCTCTTCCCCTCTTCTCATAACATGTCCATAACACCTCAGCCTATTCTCCCTCATCTTTTTGGCAATGTCCACCACCCCCAGGCTACCTCTAATGTATGCATTCCTAATTCTATCTGCTCTCGACACACCACACGTGTACCACAGCATTCTCATCTTGGTTTGTTTGTTTGTTTGTTGGAGTTTAAGGTCCCGTCAACTACAAGGTCATTAGAGACCCGTCCACTGCATAGCTCTAATGCATAGACTGCCAGACACTACACTAGTGCAACGATTATTGGGTATTAGCAGCACCCAGCTTTCCCGAACGACCACCCATGTCAGTACTAACTGGGCTTGCGTTGCTTAACTTCAGTGATCAGACGAGAACTGGTGTGTCCAACGCAACTCACCGCTCCCTACTCATCTTGGCTACTTGCATTCTATTTACATGGCTTTTCTTCACTGCCCTACACTCTGATCCATATAACATAGCTGGCCAAACTACTGTCCTGTAAAACTTCCCTTTCAACTTGATTGGGACCCTCCTATCACACAGAACTCCACTTGCCTGTTTCCATTTCAACCACCCCCCATTGCTTCTATGGGTAACATCTGAGTCCCCATTGCTGTGGAACGTTGATCCTAAATACTTTACCTCCTGCACCTTTTTTACCAGTTCGCCCCTTGAGTGTATGTCCCCATTGTTTTCCTGACCATCCCAATTGAAAGCTAGATACTCTGTCTTCATCATGTTAATCTTTAGCCCTCCCTTTTCCATTGCTCCTCTTATATCATTTAGTCCCTTCTCTATTTGTTCTCTGCAGTCACTAATCTTCCCTAAATCATCGGGCAAATGCCAGGCACTGAGGGGCCCATGCTCCTACACCTGTCAGCAGTTCATCCATAACCAGGATGAAAAGATATGGACTAAGTGCTGAACCTGGAAAGCCCCCGGTGTTTCCCCAAGGTGTCTGTACCCTGGCTATGGAGCCATCATACATATCCTGGATTATTCTAATAAACCCTTCTTCCACCCACCTTTTCGTAATACTTCCCAGACTACCTGTCGTTGAACACTGTCAAAGGCCTTCTCCAGGTCAATAAAGATGGCATGGAGGTCCTTCTTTGCAGCCCTATACTTTTCTATCATCTGCCTCAGGATGAAGATTGGCTCCATTGTGGACCTACCTGGCATACACCCAAACTGATTTTCTCGGACACTATTTTTATCCTGGAGGCGACGTTCCATTACTCTCTCCCAGAGCTTCATGGAATGGCTCATTAGCTTTATACCTCTATAGTTGCCACAGTTTTGGACATCCCCTTAACCCTTGTAGTGGTACAATCAGACTCTCACACCATGCAGATGGCATTCTATCTCCACTAGCTATCTTATTGAAAAGTTTCACTAGCCACTTGGTACCTGTCCTCCCTAGACTCTGCCATACTTGAGCAGATATTCGATCAGGGCCTACAGCTTTGCGACCTTTCATCTTACCAAGTCCACTGTCCCTGCTGTTGCAGGATTGGTGGTAATGTCCTCGTCTCCCCCCACTTCATTCAAGAGGTTTTGGAAGTACTCCTCTCACCTCCTCTTTACCTTCATCGGAGTAAGCAGAACCATACCAATGCCATCTTTCACTGTTATGGCTTGGGGTAAGTCTTTTGTGGCCCTATCTCTAGCCTTGGGGGAGCGGGGAATTGTGTTGGACACACCAGTTCTCATCTGATCACTGAAGTTAAGCAACGCAAGCCCAGCTAGTACTGACATGGGTGGTCACTTAGGAAAACTGGGTACTGCTAATGCCCAATAATCGTTGCATTGGTGTAGTGTCTGTGCAGTGTATGCATTAGAATTATGCAGTGGATGGGTCTCTAATGACCTTGTATTTGACGGGACCTTAAACACCAACAAACAACAAATCTAGCCTTGGCCAGTTTGAAAACCTCTCTCCCCTTCCTTTGTCTGTAACTGCTCATAGAGGGCCTCATACTGCTGGTGCTTGGCCAGGGCAATCTTCCTCCTAGCAGTGGTCTTGGCCTGCCTGTACTGAGTCTTTCACTCCTGGTCTCTTGTCTCCTGCCACCTGTGGAAAGCAGCCTTCTGTTGTTTGATGGCTGCTTCTACCTCCTCATTCCACCACCATGACTGCCTATTAGCCAGGACTGTGCCTCCCACTCTGCCCTGCCCCAGGATAGCTTTCCCACAGGCTCTAATTTTTTGGCCAACCCTGTCCCACATGGCATCTGCTTTCCCTTCCCAATCCCAGTCTACCTGCCTGTGCACTTTTTGTATAAATTCATCTATTTTGGTGGGTAGTTTCCACCACCTGATAACCTGCTCTCCTTTCCAAGAGTGTGCCTTGCCTGCTACTTTCAATAGTAGTTCTAACATTAGTAGCCTATGGCCAGATTCTTTTTGAAAATTTTCACTGGGGAGTGCCCAGCAATCACAGACCTCTGTTCTATGCTGCCGTCTAACCACGAAGAAATCTATTTGGGACAACCCTTGTGTCCCTCTTTGTAAACCTCTTTGCAAGGCCAAGTGCATTAGCCGTGTGAAGGATTCACAGCCCATTTATGCTAGCTGTTCCATACCCCCATTCCCCATGAACCTCCTCATAGCCCTGGTTATTTTTCCCTACATGACCATTAAGTTTGTTTGTTGTTTGTTTGTTTGGGTTTTAGGGCCCATCGACAACAAGGTCATTAGGGCCCAGAAGGACAGTAACCATGGTGGGGGTGTAAATGGCCATCCCACCATGATAAACATGACCAATAAAGTCCCCCCCATAACTAAGTGCTCATTCCCCTGACATTGCCCTACCTGAGCCTCCAGTGAATGCACTAAGTCCTCAAACTCTGTCCAGAAGCCATCCTTTGTGGGTTCATCCAGACCAACCTGGGGGCATATGCAGTAATGAGGTGAAGCACAACTCCTCTCCAGACCACTGTCACTAACAGGAGCCTGCTATTGAGTCTCTTCACCTGGCTGACACCTTGCTGTAGCTCTCTATCCAATGTTATGCCCACCCCATTCCGCCTCCCTTAACTGGCAGTATAGATAAGCTTATTCCCCTCACCAAGGGCCCTTGATCTATTTTCCCTCCACCGTGTTTCTTGGAGGAAAGCTACCTGGATACTCCACCGCTTTAGGGTATTTACTAGCTCCCCTGGTTTGCCTGTAAGGGTCCCCACATTCCACGTTCCTAATTTAAGTTTTGCCCCTTGGCTTTGTGAGTGTGCTCTGATTGGGGTCACCCCAGCCAGGCATCTTGAACCTGCAGGAATGTTGGCACTGCTTGCAGTGGGGGATGCCGACCTATCCCACAGAGGGCGCTCGGCACACAATCTGCCATGGGGTCCAAGGTCCCAACCCCCATGGCACTGCAAGCTACTGCTGACTGTGGCCCAAGGCCAACTAGCGAACCCCTATCAGCCACCAGTGCTGGGGTTCTAATCCCCCACATTGTGGGTTCAATGCCCTGGATATTCTGCATCTTACATACTTTGGAATGGATAATGTTCACTATAATAACTGATATTATTTAACAATTATAATAGTAATAGAAATAACTAAGATTATAAGTATATAAGATGATAAAATTATATAAGATTACAAGATTATATAAGATTACACAAGATTATAAGATTATATAAAATTTTAAGATTATAGGAACATATAAGATTGAGTATATATATATACAAAATTCAGCCGTTGGGAGTATGTGACCGGCCCCAACAACGGCACAGAAAGCGCAGACGACACACATTGAACCACGCCTCTGTGACTGTCAGCAGGAAACGCCACAAGGTTAGGCCTATATAGCCAAACCTTGAACAAGTTCCCCTCTGCCCAAAACCGGACCTACCTGCCACAGGAACTTTAGGTGTTCACGCTTTGAAAAAGGCGGTTTTACCCCCAAAAACGGCTGCAAATGCGTTTTGAAATTAAAAAGTGCCGAGCACAAGGAAATCGGACGCACGAGGGGCTAGCGCAATCTAGCGTCTCTCCCAAAAGCCTAAACAGTAATTAAGATAAAATCGGAAAAGCCTAAACAGACAAAAATATAGAAAAGGCAAAAGCCAAAAACAGAAAAGTTAAAATGGGCAAGAGCCTAAACAAACAGAAATAAAAAGGTGAAAGCCAAAACGACACAAAACGAAAAGGAAAAAACTGCCAGAAAAAGGGTCAGTATTAGATTTTGCAAAAGAGGCCAGCCTCTCTCACAAATACAAGTGAGTTCTCAACTCCCTGGGGGTTATCCCCAAGTGAGATGTAGAGCTCTGGACTAACCACCAGTTGGTATTTAAGACCACAGTATCTCTCACAGTGACTAAAGATGTGTGCAACTGTGAGAGGCTCCCAACCATAATCACATCATGGTAGTATATAGGAGTGGGTGAGGAACGTGTGACCAACTCACAGCCAAGCAAGTACAACTTTCTCCCTCCAAGACTGGTGGCACGAGGACAGCCAGTGCACAGGGGTGTCCTTCAGTGTGCAGAGTTTGTTGGTGGTCTTTGCAAACAACTGGGGCCACCATTGTTCATGGATGGCCTGCCACACCATCGGGAGAGCGTCAGAGGAGGGGACAGCAGTGTCAGGTACATCTGGCAGGTGGGCCACCTGACGTGCATGGGCATCAGCCCTCTCACTGCCCTCTCACTGCCAACATGCCCGAGGACCCACATAATGAACACTGTCTTGCCCTGCTGATGAATCATGAGCAGCAAACTGCACACACCCTGGATGATGGCATATCTGCTATAAAGGGTGTGCAACAGCTGAAGGGAGGATAGGGAGTCAGTTGCAACTGCAAAATGTTGGTGATTCAAACAGTGGATCAGTTCCAGTGCCCTGTGCAGGGCTGTGAGCTCTGAATGATGATGATGATGGTTGGAGTTTTAGGGCCCATTGACTACAATGGTCATTACAGCCCAGAAAGACAATCATCATGGTTGGTTGTGAAAATGGCCATCCCACTATGATGGCAATAAATAATGGCAAAAGCCCACTATGAGTAATAGGAATAAAATGGCAATAGCCAAATAAATATGGAAAATAAGTACAGGCAAAAGCCAAAACAGACATTAAAAATAAAATCAGTAAAAGCCAAAACAAACATAACAATAAAGGTGGCAAAAGCCAAAACAGACATTTAAAATAAAGCAGCAAAAACCAAAACAGACATTTAAAATAAAGCAGCAAAAGCCAAAACAGACATAACAATAAAAGCGGCAAAAGCCAAAGCAGACATAACAGTAAAAGCAGTAAAGGACAAACCAGACACAGAAACCGTAATCATAAACACTACCATAAACAAGAGTATAAATCAAATTTTGTGAAAGAGGCCAGCCTCTTTCACAAATACAAGTGAGCTCTTAACCCCCTCAGGGTTATCCCCAAGTGAGCTCTGCAGTTAAGACACTGGTGACACCTGGAAGGTGGCCCCTTATGAGATGACCAGTTGTTTAGACTGACCAACCCACAGAGGTGCCATCCTTTGACCCATCTATGTAAACAAAAACATGGCCCTGATAGGTAAGAGAGGCGTCCAAACTTTTGTTGGTACACCAACCTATTGGTACTGGCTTTAGGGAAGGCTGTGAGCATCCAATTACAACTTGGCTCCAGTACTGTCCAGGATGGCACAGAGGCTGGCTGTATGGAAGCACAGTACACCCAGACCAGTGAGACCATCCATCCACTGCATGCCAAATGGAAGGGGAACCCTTGGCCAGCAGGCAAATGGCCGTCACAGAGTGTGACTAAAAAAGACTGGGTGTGTAGGATGCTGTGGCTGACGTTTCAGCCACAAAATATATGCTGGTGCAAAGCACTGCTGCCACACAGTCAGTGGCAGTTCTCCGGACCCAGCATAAAGACTGAGCACTGGACTTCTGTGGAATGCCCCAATGGACAACCAGATGCCAGCACACGGTGGTCCGAAATTCATTTCCATAGTTTTTTCATCTTGCTGATTATGAATATGCAGAAAAAAAGTGAGAAACATTAAAATGGCATTCAGATTCAAAAATACCGTATTTATTCTAATAAACGGCGCGCCATTAGTACTGACATGGGTGGTCGCTCGGGAAAGCTGGGTACTGCTAATACCCAATAATCGTCGCATTAGTGTAGTGTCTGTGCGGTATATGCATTAGAACTATACAGTGGACGGGTCTCTAATGACCTTGTAGTTGACGGGACCTTAAACTCCAACAACAACAAAGTGATGCCCACCACCCCCAGTCTACCTCTAATATACAGTGCTCATCCCTAATTCCATCAGCTCTTGACACCCCAATCAGGTACCTTAGATTTGCATATTGGCTACTTGCATTCAATTAATGTGGCTCTTCCTCACTGCCCAACAGATCCATATAGCAAAGCTGGCCTAACAACTGCCCTGTAAAATTTACATGATCATGGAAGTATATGCATTTATATATAACTTTTCACTTAGCTTAATGACATTAAGACATGCTTTTTTAGCATTTCTTTTGTACAGGAGATATTACAAAAATAAAGTGCAAATCTAAATAAATATGCAAAAATACTCTATATACAGTAGAACCTCTGTAAGTTGACCACCCAAGGGCGGAAAAACGGAGGTGTACTGTATTGTATACAACTGTATGAAATGCTACATAATCAACACTATTACTGCTAGCGGATTGGCATAGCTAGTCCCCAATGCCAATGATCTAGTAGTTGGGGGTTATGCCCCCCACCCAGCAGTTAGCTGCATCAGATTCATTAGAGATTTACACTTCATTGCCCATTTCAACAATACTTTCAAAGACTACTCCTTAAATTCTGTCATGGAAGATGATGGGCTGTATGATGAGGCCAAAATGTTGTCTGTTGGTTTGTGATAAATCCAACTTTCCTAAAACATGTCAACATTGTTTCTGGTTAAATTTTTTCCAAGCAGAATCATCCAAAGGACAGCACCCAGAGCATTAATGGATGAAGCAAATGAAGCTGTTTCCACAGGCTGGTGACACATGTTTTACCAATAATCCACTCCAGGAGCTGGGCTTAGTAAAACACTTTGAATGATTTGATAACACCTTGGTCGAGAGGTTGGATCCTTGAGGTTGCATTTGGAAGAAGAAAGTTAAGTGTCAAATTTGTCAAGTGACTGACTTACAGTTCAGCAGGGCAGTTGTCTAATGTTAGTAGGATAGATCATTTCTTGATCCACACCCCTTACCTGTCTTCAAACAGGGCAGCAGTCATCCATGCACATTTGTTTGATCTCCATGTTACAGGGTGGTCTTCAATTTCTTAAATGCACATGAATTTGCTGACTTACCAATCACTAATTTCTTTAGCTTTCCCCAAGAAGAGCTAGTGCCAAGCAATCCAGTGAAATGTTCCTTGGATACTCTTTCAATCTCGTATTTGTCCCCCTTGACAAGCCTCTTGTCAGGCACAAGGGAAACAAGGGGTCAACTTATGGAGGTTAAATCAATATCATGTGTCACAGTCATAGTGGTTAAGCTACAACTTACATAGGTGGTCAACATGGGGAGGCTGGTCATCCATTAATGTGGTGGACATCCAGTCTGTGAGAATTTGGTCAACTTAGGGAGGTGGTCAACTTTGGAGGTTCTACTGTACTTCCAGAAATTACCTCCATTTGGAATAATGTGAATTGATGGACTCAAAAAATCGTTCTTTAACGTTAAAGTCAATCTTTTGCAGTTTAGAGGGACACACATAGGCCAAGAAAAGGTCTACTTTGAACTGTAATATCAGTCCTTGTATATGCAATATGTTATTTCTAATGGTAAGGTTTTATAGTCCAATTGTCTATCTGGACATCCCATTTTTCAAAAATCTCCAAATTGAAATTTAATTTTAGGGTTTTTGGCCACGTTTTTGCTATTTGGGACCACTGTGCAGCGTGATGCACACTGTCCAGCATCCAGAGAGTAGATGGAGCGGCCAGGCCATACATGCCACAGCCATAGTCAAGATGTGATTGAGCCGAAGAGCCAAAGCATCACCTTTCGATCCGCCCCAAAACCAGTTCCCTGCAGGCACCACAGAATATTCAGGGAGCGAAAGCACTTAGCCTTCAGCTCCTTCAAGTGTGGGACCCATGTCAGACAGCTGTCAAAACGGAGATGAAGGAACCAGGCTGCCTCTACTACTGGGAGAAGGCGGCCATTCAGAGTAAGCTTTGGCTCAGCGTGAAGCCCTCGCTTATGACAGAAGTGCATGACTGTTGTTTTCTCAGGGGAGAACGTGTAGCCATGTGAGTTGGCGAACTCGTTGGCACTATTGAGTGCCAGTTGCAGCTGACGCACAATCCCATGCATCATGGCAGCACGATACCAGATGGAAAGGTCGTCGAGAAATAGGGACTGTACTGGGGGGGTGAACAAAGGAGGGAAAGCTGTTCACCACAACAGCAAAGAGCATCACACTCAAGACGCTCCCCTGTGGGACACCATTCTCCTGCAAAAAAGGCCAAGGATTGGGTGCTACCCACAAGCCCTCTGAAGATCCGGTCAGAAAGAAAGCTATGGCGGAAGAGGGGCAAATTACCCCTGAGCCCCCATGGCGCCATGTGGTATCATATGCCTTCTCCACATCAAGGAAGACAGCCACCAAGTACTGTCTGTGGAGAAAGGCCTCATCTACTTCAGTCTCCAGTGTGATCAAATGATCCATTGGAGACATGCCAGCATGGAAGCCACATTGGGCATCAGCAAGAAGGTGGTGCTATTCCATATACCACACCAGGCGCCAATTAACCATGCATTACCATAGTTTTACAGAGACAGCTCGTCAATGAAATTGCCCTATAATTCATTTTAAGGCTACTATCCTTCCCAGGTTTTCTAGAGGTAACATAGCATAGTGGGCACATACACCTGCAGATAGAACTCCACTGCCTGCAGTGGCGTCTGCAAGGCCACTGGCATGTGTATGTACCCTTTCTGGATAAGGATAGCCTCTCCTCCCACAGGGTGGCTTCCTTGATGTCGGGTGTCTGCTTATAATGTGTAGCCCCATAACGAAATGGGTGAATTACTATGACACAGGATCTCCTGGAGGGAGATTCAGACAGGGTTTTGCCATTAGATCAACATTGTGATCTCGACCCCCTTGTGGGAAAACGCTCGACAGTTCCATTGTAGGATTTACCACCAGGTGGGCTTAGAGGGCTTATTTCTCCATCCCACTGCAGAAAAGGGAGAGGTACCTACAATTGGGTCGTCCTCCTCCATCTAAAAGTCTCAAAGGAGGAATCCCCATCGTGCCACAGTTGGGGCATGCTACCACCCAGTGCTTTCTGCCACTGGCCAGAGAGCCTGGGTGGATGAACCAAGGACACGCGCCCCACTGTGAGAGTGGTGGTGTTCCCAGTTTCATTCTTTCTGTCTCACCCACCAACCCCCATAGAGGGGGCTGGCTGGGCTGAGCCAGGGAGGGAGGACTTCAAGGGAGATGCCACTCTTTGATGAGACGCATCTATAGCCTCCAAAGAGGCTGGCACCGCCACTAATGGGGGGATCCTGCATGGGACGGAGGCATTGGTATCTGCAATGGGAATGGGGTCGGAGTCCGTGTGCCAGTGTGCCAGCACAGACTGGCACACCATGTACCACGTGGGCCCGAGTGGGCAACTAATGGGTTAGAGGGGGGAGTTGTGGTACAGTGTCCGTCTGGGTGCAGACAAATGACACAGCAGCTGCCTTTGCAACACCTGCATAGGAAACCTAACGACTGGAGGTCCCTGGCAAGGGTAGCATCTGTCGTGCGTCCTGAAAGCTGAAACCTTTCTAGACCGAAATCTCTTGGATTGCACTTTCCAGCAATCAAGTGGGGCAATCCCAAAAAGAGGTGCGGTTGTTGGTGCAAAAAGGTGCAGTCTTACATGACTCAGGGGAGTGGTCTCCCTGACCACAAGTGCTACACATGGCCTTGGCAGAACAAGAATACTGGCCATACCCATATCACTGACACTTGAAGCCCGAAGCAGGTTAGGTATGTATGGATGTACAGGCAAGCAGAGGTAGCCAGCCATGATGCATTCTGGCATCTTGGACATACCAAAGGTAAGCACAATGGTGTCAGAAGGGCGTGATTCCCCATCCTGTCGAAGCAAGGTGTGGCTGACAGCCACCACACCCTGGTCCCTGACCTTCTCTGACACCCCGCATAGGTTGGGACACCACACAACACCTCTACTGGTGTTTAGGATGCGATGGGATTCAACCACAACAGGGAAGTCACTAAGCTTCTGCATTTTCAGTTATACGATGGTCTGGTGGGGGCAGATCCTTCCACCAACAAGGTGGCTTTTTTTGTTGTTTGTTGGTGTTTAAGGTCCCGTCAACTACAAGGTCATTAGAGACCCGTCCACTGTATAGTTCTAATGCATATACTGCACAGACACTACACTAATGCGACGATTATTAGGTATTAGCAGTACCCAGCTTTCCCTAGCGACCACCCATGTCAGTACTAACTGGGCTTGCGTTGCTTAACTTCAGTGATCAGACGAGAACTGGTGTGTCCAACGCAACTCGCCGCTCCTACCAACAAGGTGGCATTGCACAGTTTCTTGACTTAAGCCACATCACCAGCAATGCCCTTGATGGCTTTGACAATAAGGAAGGGTGATGCCCTCCCCAAAGCTGCACCATTCTCCACAGCTATTCAAGTAACTGGGGAATATAGGAAGGTGTGCTTTGCATCAGCGGTGGAGCCCTGAACCTTAAAGCTAAGAGGCTGTTGCCTCTTGTTAAGGGCAGGTGCCAATGCCATAGATGCAACAGGTACATTCCCTGACCCAATTGGCTTACTGGGGCAACGCGGCCTCATAGTTGGAGCAGTACTTGTCTTCATTGGCTAAGTGGCAGTTGGGCCACTCCATTGAGTGGGAATGAGGCCGCCATTTTCTAGCTCAACACAAGTCATGGAGAGAGAAGGTAAAGGGTTGGGGTTATTTGATGAGGCCCCCAAAATCTGATTTGCTGCCATACTTTATTGTATTTAAAATTAGCTTCACCAGGCCTCACCCACCACGGAACCCAACACGGGGACGCCCATTTGGGTTGCTGAGGTTGCTTGGGCAGGGCATAATCCCAGAGTACTGGGCCAAAGGCAACGGGGTCGACTGCTGGTCCACTCACAGTAAACCTGAGATGCATAAACCTATGCACCCCTCGCCAGTTGACAATGACTGGGTATCCATCTTGGCCACCCGTTTTCCCTGGAAGCTGTGGCCAAGGTGATGTTTTGGAGACTGTTGGTCGCAACCTTAGTCCACGATGTCTATCAGCCACCTCACCAATATGGGATGGCCCAGAGACATCGCAGGGAATATGCCTCCTTTTCCCAGGGATACAGGTTTCCTCACATGGCTAACACGTGGTTAGGCGTTTTTTATGGTCACCTCAGTGAGGAGCCTACATCAACTTAGAACATGTCAAAGAGTAGTCCAGAAAAGGACACAAGGACACCAACAACCACGATGATGGTATCATCCAGTCCGGGACACAGGTCACAGGCAATGATGATAGTGCTGTTGTCCAATCAGTGTCACAAGAAAGTCACCCCTTTTACTCACCTTTTGCGACATGCAGGTGCCTATACTACCCTGGACACACATGGGGATTCTTTTATGTGGAAACGGTACTTCCCTTCCAATGGAAGGCACACTCATGATCTCTCCCTTGCCCAAAAAAAGCTA
>JAAFCE010004287.1:15978487-16013562 GCA_013389805.1 Trigoniulus corallinus
GCATATTGCCTGGTTGGCTGGTGATAAATAAGCATAGGAGTTGCAGATCAGTTCGGCAGCTGGCTGTCGAACTGATCACACGGACAACATCGCGTACCTACCCTGCCACTGGCCAGGAAAAGGGTTAAAAGTTGCACTTTTTGCATCACATATATTTTCCTACCTACAGGACGACTCCGAGTTACTGATTTTTTTGGTTGCTTGTTGTTTTCGGGGCATCAAAATTACAAACGGTCATTAGAGCCCGATTCACTGCATAGTTCTAATACAGAGTCTGCACAGACCCTACACTGTTACAACGATTTCTCGGTATTTCCAGAACCCAGTGTTCCAAAGCGGTCGCTCATACTTGTACTAGCTTGGGTTGCGTTACTTTAGTGATCAGACGAGAACTGCGATGTCCAACGCAACTGATATAGCCTACGACACCCCTGTTGTTAGACAAAACAGGGAGCAGGTACAATATCTCCCTATGCATTTGTTGTTCTTTGGTGTTTTAGGGCCCATCAAACACAAGGCCGTTAGAGCCCCGTCCAATGCGTAGTTCCAAAGCAGAGACTGCACAGACACCACACGAATGCGACGATTTTTGGGTATTAGGGGTACCTAGTTTTCCCAAGCGGCCACCCATGTCAGTACTAGCTGGGGTTGCGTTGCTTAACTTCAGTGATCAGGCAAGAACTGGTGTGTCCAACGTATTTGCCGCTCCCGCTCTCTGTGCTCAGAAGATAATGTCCGAAACTTCGAGTCGGGAGCTAGGGTGCGGCAAGGATAATCCAACAGCCCCAAAACAGAATAGCGCTGTTTATACTCACTTGCATATTCGGTAAATTCCTCCGAGAGTACAGTCTTTATTCTGCCGTTAAAGGCCTCGGACTGACGAATTAGAGCCTGTTGAACTGCAGGCCAGTCGTTCAATATCACCACGTACTTTCCTCCCAAAGGCACCGAGATGACGTTACCATATTTCTTGCCTAATTCCGTGAAAGTCTCGTAAGGATGGTTGCCAATAAATGGATAGTATCCAATAAACGGTAGACCAATAGGTCCTGGTGGAAAATTTTTAGGTCTTGTAGTGGATATCCATAAAAAAATCAGAATAACAACACAGGCGATAAGAAGGAGTACACCACTAACGGCCATAATTACTACCCACATCAAAAATAAAGAACTTTTTGACCACTTCGTTGTACAACATGAAGTGTCCTTGACTGTCTGAAAACTCTAAATCTGCATTCTAGCGCGGAAACGGAGAACACTTCAAAACAACGCTTCAAACGTCCTTCAGTCAGAAACGTGTACAATTACCAATTCATAACATGTAGGAGACGAGTGCAAATCTTGAGTGGGATTTAGGTGGGCAGCTAAGGCTACTACAGCTCTTAGCCCTTTTTTCCGCCTTGGTCGACGTTGAGTACCAAATTAGCTCTGCTGGAGCTAACAGAAAACATGATGTAATTGTTAAACGCTACTCAATACAGCAGACTGTCATGACCCGATGCGGCAACCCCCAGCATAAGTCTATTTCATTTGGTGGGCCACATCTGCGATCAGACAGTAACAGAGGAGGGAAAACCGGGGTTGTCGTGGGTTAAACTTCGCACGAGTGCAGCTTGTTTGGTTGTATTTTAGGGCCTTTCAACTAGGGCCTTCATTAAAGCCCCGTCCACTACATGGAGGAGGTGTAAATTGCCATCCCACCATGATAACAATAAATAAGGGCAAAAACCCCTAACAATAATAAGAATAAAAAGGCAATAGCCTAATAAATATTGTGAAAAATAAATAAAGGCAAAAGCCAAAACAGAAATAACAATAAAAGCGGCAAAAGCCAAAACAGACATAACAATCCACACTGCAAAAGCCAAAACAGCCAATAATAAACGTGGCAAAAGCCAAAACAGACACATAAATAAGAGGCAAAGCCAAAATAATAAAAGAATAAATGCAAAAACTGTCTAAAAAACCGTGAATAAATCAAATTTTGTGAAAGATTTATTGTTGTTTGTTTGGGTTTTAGGGCCCATCGACAACAAGGTCATTAGGGCCCAGAAGGACAGTTACCATGGTGGGGGTGTAAATGGCCATCCCACCATAATAACAATAAATAAGGAAAAAAAACCCCTAACAATAAAGAGGCCAGCCTCTTTCACAAATACCAGCGAACTCTCCACTGCCTGGGGGTTATCCCCAAGTGATGTGGAGAGCTCTGGACTGACTCCCAGTCAGCATCTCAGTTCTTGGTATCTCTCACAGTGACTAAAGATGTGTGCCACTGTGAGAGGCTCCCAACAGAAGTCACACCATGGTTGGTCCTCAACCCATAAAATGTAGGAGTGGGTGAGGAAGGTGTGACCGATCCGAAGCCGAGCAAGCACAACCTCCTCCCTCCATCACTGGCGGCAAGAGGACACCCAGTGCTCTTGAGTGTCCTTCAGTGTGCGGAGTTTATTGGTTGTCTCCGCAAACCACTGGGACCGCCATTGGCCATGGATGGCCCGCCACACCATCGGAAGAGCATTGGAGGACGGGACAGCAGTGTTGGGTTCTTCTGGCAAGTGGGCCACCTGACGGGCTTGGGCATCCGCCCTCTCCATTGCTCATGATGCCAACATGCCCCGGGACCCACATGAACAACACTGTCTTGCCCTGCTTACGAATCACAAGCAGCAATCTGTGCACACCCTGAACGATGGTATGTCTGACATAAAGGATGTGCAACAGCTGAAGGGAGCATAGGGAGCAAAGTGCCTGTCATTCAATAATAGGATGAGTTCCAGTGCCCTGTTCAGAGCTGTGAGTTCTGCAGTGAGGACACTGGCGACGCCTGGAAGGCGGCCCCCTATGAGATGACCAGTTGTAAAGACTGACCAACCCACCAAGGAGCCATCCTTCGACCCATCCATGTAAATAAAAACATGGCCTCGATAGGTCCAAGAGAGGCGTCCAAACTCTTGTTGGTACACTGACCTATCGGTAGTGGTTTTGGGTAAGGCTGCAAGCATTAAATCTTAACTTGGCTCTGGCACTGTCTAGGGTGGCACAGAGGCCGGCAGTACAGGCTGCACCCTAGGCAGAGTCACACCCAGGCCAGTAAGACCATCCACCCACCGCACACCGAATGGAGGGGAAACCCCTGGGTGGCGGTTGAATGGCGGTCTCATAGTGTTGCTAAAGACGGCTGGGTGTGTAGGGTGCTGCGGCTGACCTTTCAGCCACAAAATGTATGCCACTGCCAAGCACTGCCACCACACAGCCAGCAGTGGTTCACCAGCCTCAGCATAAAGGCTGAGTACTGGACTGGTGCAGAACGCCCCAATAGACAACCGCAAGCCTGCGTGATGAACACTGTCCAGCATCCGGAGAGTTGACAGAGCGGCCAGGCCATACACGCTGCAGCCATAATCCAGACGTGATCAAACGAGTGATCTTTATAACTAAAGCATCACCATTCGATCTGCCCCAAAGCCAGTTCCCTGCAGGCACTGCAGAATATTCAGGGAGCGAGGGCACTTAGTCTTCAGCTCTTTCAATTGCGGGACCCATGTCAGACGGCTGTCAAAACGGAGACCAAGAAATCGGGCTGCCTCTACAACAGGGAGGAAGAGGCCATCCAGGGTAAGCTGAGGCTCAGGGTGAAGCCCTCGCTTACGGCAGAAGTGCATAACATTTGTTTTTTCAGGGGAGAACTTATAGCCACGAGAGGTGGCAATAAATAGTGCCAGTTGCAGCTGACGCTCAATGCTATGCATCGTGGCAGCCCCTTACCTAATAGAGAAGTCGTCCAGAAAGAGGGACGACTTTACCAGTGGGGTGAACGGAGGATGGTAGGCCGTTCACTGCAACAGCAAAGAGCTTCACACTCAAGACGCTCCCCTGTGGGACACCATTCTTCTGCAGCAAGGCCGAGGAGTAGGTGTTACCCACACGCACTCTGAAGGTCCGTTCATACAAAAAGCTATGGAGGAAGAGGGGCAGATTACCCCTGAACCCCCACTGGTGCAAGGTCTCCAGTATACCATGGCGCCATGTGGTATCATATGCCTTCTCCACATCAAAGAAGACAGCCACTAAGTGCTGTCTGTGGAGAAAGGCCTCACGTACCGCAGTCTCCAGTGAGATCAGATGATCCACCGAAGACCTGCCAGCACGGAAGCCACATTGGGCATTGGCCAGAAGGTTGTGCCGTTCCAGATACCACACCAGGCGCCAATTCACCATGCGTTCCGTGGTTTTGCAAAGACAGCTCGTCAGTGAAATGGGTCTGTAATTTTCTGGAAGGCTACTATCCTTCCCGGGTTTTTGGAGTGGGATTATAGTAGCCTCTCGCCAACCTGCAGGGATTTCATGATGCTGCCAGATGTAATTGAATACCTCAAGGAGGTATCTAACGCCTTTCTCTGGTAGGTGTCATAGCATTTTATAGTGGATGCTATCTGGTCCAGGGGCAGTATCCCTGGCTCTTGCTAGAGCTGCCTGCAGCTCCCAAGGGGTAAATGGATTGTTATACCCCTTGGCGACACCCCAGCAAAATTAAGTGGTTGGCGTTCTGCAGTTTCTTTAGACTGCATAAATGCTGCCGTGTCGTGCTGGGAACTGGAGACGGCTGCAAACATCCTTCCCAGTTCCTCAGCCACCTCACACGGCAGAAGGCAATGTCTTCCTTGTACAAGGAGACCTGAGCCACATGATGTTAAATATCTGCCTTGGATCTTACTCAGCGTTTTCCAGACTTTCTTGGAGGGCGTGTGATGGGTGAGTGAGGAGACGTACTGACTCCATGAGGAGCGCTTGGCCTCCCTGATCACCCGTCATGCATATGCCCGGGCTCGGAGATAGTCGATGCGGTTGGCGTCGGTAGGACGAGATTGGAAGCAGCGAAGGGCTCGTCGGCGAGCCCGAATCGCACTCCGACAATCCTCCGTCCACCATGGCACCCGTGCTCATGGTGGGTTACACGAGCTCTGGGGGATGCCCGCCGACCCAACCACCACTTCTGTGAAGTGACTCACTAGGTCGTTTACCCCATCAAAATCACACAGTGGGCGAAAGTAGATATGGCGGGCAAACTCCTCCCAGTCCGCCCGAAGCAGACACCACCGTGGTGGGTGCTGGGGTAATGCCCCATCTCCACTGCTAATCTTGATGGGGAAGTGATCACTTCCACAGGCGAGCAGATGGAAGTCCAGTGGCAGTCATCATATGTGTGGGGGCACCTGTGTTGAGAACAATGAGGCCATTGTGTGACACCCATTGTTCCACAAGGTGCCCTCGGGTGTTGTGACTGTCTGAGCCCCATTGGGGATAATGGGCATTAAAATCACCCATAATCAAGCAAGGTCATCATGGGATCAATCCCATGTGGCATGTAGAGGGAACATAGAGTGGTGGGCACAGCCAGCTGCAATGAGACCGCCACTGCTTGCAGCGGCGTCTGCAGAGCCACTGGCACATGCATGCACCATTCCAGATAAGGATAGCCACCCCTCCCACAGGGTAGCTTCCTTGCTGCCGGGTGTCTGCATATACAGTGTACCCCCGTAACGACATGGGGGTATCACTTCGACACAGGATCTCCTGGAGGGAGATGCAGATCGGGTTGTGCCTCGAGATCATCAGTTTGATCTCGTCCCTCTTGTGGGAAAACCCTCGACAGTTCCATTGTAGGAAATTTACCATCAAGTGGACTTAGGCGGCTTGTTTCTATTCCTCCCTTTTCTCCGTCCCACTGCAGAAAAGGGAGGGACGCCTTCAATTGATTCGTCCTCCTTCATCTCGAAGGAGGAATCCCCATTGTGACCCACTTTGGGCATGAAACCACCCTGTGCTCTCTGCCGTTGGCCAGAGAGCTTGGGTGGACGAACCAAGGACACACCGCCCACGGTAGTAGTGGGGGGTGTCCCTACTATCTTTCCTCCTGTCACACCCACCGCCCCCTTCGTGGAGTAGGTTGGCTGGGCTGGGACAGGGAGGGAGGCCTTTAAGGGAGATGCCTCTCTTTGATGAGTGGCATCAGGGGCCTCCAAAGAAGCTGGCACCGCCATTATTGTGGGGCCCATGCATGGGCCAGAGGCGGCGGTGGAGCCAGAAGAAGCCATGGAAATGGGGTCGGGGTCCGTCTGGCAGCCAATGCTTGCACAGACCGGCACCCCATGGACCCCACGGGCCCGAGAGGGCCGTTAAAAGGATGAGAGGGGGGAGCTGAGGTAGGGTGTCCGTCTGGGTACAGACAGAGGACACAGCGGCTGCCTTTGCAGCACCTGCATAGGACACTCCACGAGTGGAGGTCCTTGGCAAGGTTAGCAGCCGCCGTGCATCCAGAAAACTGATACCCTTCTGGACAAGCAGCTCCTGGATCGTGCATTCCTGCAGCCAAGTAGGGCAATCGCAAGAAGAGGCGGGGTGGTTGCCCTTACAGTTTAAGCAGACAGGTGCAGTCTTACATGGCTCGGGGGAGTGGTCACCCTGTCCACTAGTGCCACACATGGCCTTGGCAGAACAAGAATTCTGTCCATGGCCATATCGCTGGCACTTGAAGCATCGAAGCGGACTCAGGATGAAGGCACGTACAGGCAAGCAGAGGTAGCCAGCCATGAAGTAATCTGGCACCTTGGGCTTACCAAAGGTCAGCACCAAGGTGTCAGACGGGTGGGATTCTCCATCCCGTCAGACGGTGGTGTGGCAGACAGCCACCACACCCTGGTACCTGAGCTCCTCCACTATCTGCTCTTCTGATTCCCTGCGTAGGTCAGGGCACCGCACCACACCTCTAATGGTGTTTAAGGTGCGATGGGGTTCGACCACAATGGGGATGTCACCGAGCTTTCGCATTTTTAATAATGCTTTGGTCTGGTGGGGGGCAGATGCCTCCACCAACAAGGTGCCATTGCGCAGGTTCTTGATCGAAGTCACGTCACCGGCAATGCCCTTGATGGCTTTAGCGATATGGAAGGGCGACGCCTTCCCCAAGGCTGCACGATCCTCCCCAGAGATGGAAATAAACTGGGGAGGATAGGAAGAACGTATGGATGGTTGTTTGACTGCACCTAAAATCTTAGAGTCAGGAACGTGCTTTGCATCGGCGGTGGAACCCTGCACCTTGCCTCTTGTTAAGGGCAGGTGCCGATGCCATAGACGTCACAGGTTCGTTCCCTGATCCAGTTGGCTTACTGGGGGAACGCCTTTCTTTGTTGGAGCACCACATGTCTCCATCAGCTCAGTGGCAGCTGGCCCACGCAGTTGGGTGGGACCGAGCCCACCATCTTCGGGCTCAACACAAGTCACTAAAGAAGAAGGGGGAGGGGTGGGGTTATTTGATGAGGCCCTTCGCCTTGGGTTTAAAGTTGCCATAATTTGAGAAAATTATGTGTTCACTGCCTGCAGGTCTTACCCACCACACGGAGCCCTACGAGGGGACGCCCATTCAGGTCGCCGAGATTCCTCGGGCAGTATACCGTTAGGGTGGCATAATCCCCGAGTACCAGACCATTGGCATCGGGGTTAACTGCCGGTCCACTGACAGTCACCCTAGGAGGCATAACAACCTATGCGCCCCCGGCCGATTGACCAAGACCGGGCTACTGCCTTGGCCTCCCGTTTTCCCTGGAAGCTGGGCCAAAGTGATGTTTTGGAGACTGTGAGTCGCAACCCTAGTCCCCGATGTCTCTCAGCCAAGACACAAGTGTGAGGTGGCTCAGAGACATCGCAGGGCATACGCCTCCTCAACCACCAGGATCCGCTTTTCCCAGGGGTGCGGGTCTCCACACACGGCAAACATGCGGGTAGGCGTGTTTTTACGGTCCCCTCAGTGAGGAGCCTACATCGACCGCATACAAGTCAGTTTGAACATGCAACAACCACGATGTTGGTATCGTCCTGTCCAGAACACGTCATAGACAAAGACGATAGTGGTGTTGTCCAGTCAGGGGCAAGAAAAAGTCACCCCGTTTTGTTGCCTCTTACGACATGCAGGTATGCAATGTGCCTATTCTACCCCGGGCACACACGGGTATCGAACTTTTTAAATACTATTCATTTTGACCGTGGTGTGTAGGGATGAAATGTTTTGGTACGACTACTGCTCACCTGAATTCGGACTTTCAAGAACATTAATTTAAAAATTTTCCGTTAAATATTCACGTTCCGTTCACGTGAATATTTAATGCAAAATTTTACCGCCTTGTTTACACATGAATGGAACGTATAAGTTGTACGAAAATGCCTTTGGAACGAGATTTCACGAAAAATCCTAAAATTCCACGTGAAATGTCAGTTCTTGGTTGTATGGGAAGTGTATGCACCTGATATGAAATGCAAACTTCTAAAATATTCCCATATACTGACATACACTATTCTGTCAAAGGCCATGGGACAACCCTTATTTCCATGAAAATGTGATATTCCTTTGCAATATCATAGGTGGCATTCCTCCCAGCACTATATAACAGAGAGAACACTATTATCAGATGATACTTCCGTGGATGCTGAAAGGATGTCTCAAAGAAAACAGCTTTCAGATTTCCAAAGAGGTACAATTGTCAGGTGCCATCTCGAAAGGCAAAACTGTTAGGGAGACGTCAATCCTCTTAAACAATCCAGAATCAACCATTCACAACGTCATCCAGGCCTGGAAAGAGAAAGGCACAACAAGTGTTCCATTTAGGACTGGAAGACCCAAGATCATGTTGGCTAGAGACCAAAGAGCTCTTCATAAAATGGTCACTGCAAACCATCACACATCACTTGATGAACTGACAAGATCATTCCTAGAGTTGATGTGAACAACTGTGAGCACCCTGACTGTTTGCAGAGAACTGCATCTAATGGGTGTTCATGGCAGAGTGGCAGCCCACAAGCCTTGCATCAGCACCAGCAATGCAGCAAGAAGATAGCAATGGTGTGAAGAGTGACGACATTGGACTCTGGAGCAATGGCGAATGGTTGAATGGAGTGATGAGTCCTATCACACCATCTGTCAATCAGATGGATAAGTTTGGGATTTTGGCGAACGCCCAGCGAACGTTACCTGCCAAGCTGTGTTGTTCCCACAGTGTAGTCCAGTGGAGTGTCAGCAATGGTGTGTGGTGCTTCTCATGGTATGAGTTGGGTGCAATTGTTTCTGTGGATGGACATCTAAATGCAGAGCATTACCAGGACATTCTGGACAATGCAGCACTTTGGCAATGGCCCTTTTCTGTTTCAGCATGATAACACATCTTGCCATGAAGCACGGGCTGTAGGCACATGATTTGATGAAATGGGGGTTCGAGAACTTGACTGGCCTGCACAGAGTCCTGATCTGAACCCATTGAACATCTGTGGGATGTGTTGGAACGTCAACTGTGCACTTGTGCAGAACGCCTGACATCTGTGACCAAACTGTGCAAGACACTTATGGCAGAATGGCATAAATTATCTGTCACAACATATCAAAACCTTGTGGACAGTATGCCCCAGAGACTAGACACTGTGATAGCAGCAAAAGGTGGACCAACAAGATACTAAAATATGTATATCTGTGAGTGTTTCTATTAAAGGGATGGTGTACCATGACTTTTGTTAGGGTAGTGTATAAATCGTCAGCACTCTGTCCACTTTTATGTTGATTTATTTTCTTCTGCTCCTGACATATTGTCTTCAAATTATGCAGTTTTCTATTTACTTCTGATTCTGAAGTACTAAAGTCACCAGCAATAAATTGTAGTGCTGCATTCATCTTCATTTTTTTCTTGTACTTTTTTGATTTTGTATCCCATAATTCAGAATGTTGCTAATATATGGAAATGAGCCTAATTATTTCATCTCTTGTCCATGTTTTCCTAGATTGTCCATATTTTAGAGGGTCCATGTTTTCAGCCATTGGTAAAAACTTCTTGAAAATTTATCAAACCAAGCTAGATAAGTTGCAAGTTATTGCTACAAGTTAAAGAATGGTGTCTACATGTGGTGACTTGCTGCAAGTTTGGCAAGATGAAAAATCTCTGCAAGTTGACTTGCTTTCATCTCTGCATGCTACAGCACACTTACTAAAGTCAACTTGTGCAGGTTTTATTGCTAGTGTACACAGCTTTACAGCTAGTACTAAAATGGGTGGCTGCTTGGGATAATTGGGTACTGCTAATACCCAAAAATCGTTGCATTAGTGTAGTGTCAGTGCAGTCTCTGCATTAAAACTATGCTATGAATGGGGGCTTTAATGACTGCAATTGAAGGATCTTTTGTGAGTAACAGTGCCTTATTTCAAGTAATGGCACCAAGATCTACTTCTCATCTTTGAGCAACTATGAGCCATTCAGTAGTTGACAGTGCCATGTCCACTTGTAACTGTTCTATCATTAAAAGCTTAAAAGACGTGCATAGATAACTGGCTGTGGGAAAGAAACAAATTCAGTATTAACCGTCTGTGACCTCCACAGTATTATCTGAGCATGCATGGCACTGACCTCCAAAAACGAGTTTCTTGATTGCTGTCACACTGATGAACCAGTAACCTTCAAGTGTCCCATCCTCAATGTGTCACTTAGGAAGGCTTTTCTCAATAAGATGGGTCAGTCCTGCAAGGCTATGGTACATCACCCCTTATATCGAGTAGTGAATTCTAAGAAGTTTAGGTTAACCTCCAGAAGTACAGTCGAAATCGTTTATAATGACACCGGATATAACGTACAATCAGATTTAATGAACAAAATACAGTAAAACTCCCATTATCCGGCATTCAGATATCTGGCGTTACCATTTATCCGGCAATAAGAAATGGTACCCTTATGCGATAGGGAGACATTAAATCTTTGGCCCTACCTTACCAAAATGGCAATAAATGTTTCCAAACTATTATAAAATTCATGGCACATGAAATGTGAATCATTTTACATTTATATTGCAATGCAATACATTTACAATACATTACTTGTGAGACAAAGCAAATTATTGAAGCAAACTGATATTCAAGATGCTTGCATATGGATTCTGTTTAATGTGTTCAAATATATGACTGCTATTATTAAAATAACATACAGTACTAAACATACTGGGTTTCTCTTATATCAAGATGTGCAAAATGCAAATAGTGCTTTGAAATACTGTGAATGCATTATCAATTTTTCTAGGAATTGAGCCAAAACTTCAAATTTATCAAAACCTTTCAAAAAATATATACAGTATGTCAACTGATACACTTATACGGATCTCCCCAGCACGTTTTCTGCAACCTGGTCCCATACACGGGCTTTATAATAATGTGTCAAATTGTTTTTTTCCCTACAGCAGGCCCTGCAAAATATTTTTGAATACCGCCCTCAAAAGTTCACTCTGACACTGTATTCACCAAGAGCAAAACGTCCTAACAGGTAGCTCAATCTCCTTGCCTGTGTGTGGGCTCATCATTAATAACTTTGTATCAAAATCTTTCTAACGATTTCTTTTTACACCCAAAGACCACGAAATAGTTGCAGTATGATGGGGAGGACAAAAGGTGGGAAACTGTGCAAAAGTGACATGATTTTGAATCAAATCAATAACTTCGCCTGTATTCGCACCTTTTGACACTAATTTTTTATGTAAGTGGAAAAGTCATGTATAGTAGGTGCATTTGTGGATGTGTTCTTCAAAAAACGTTGAGATAAATGTGGATTTTTGGCTCATTTTGTAGTAAACGGATGGGGTATTCATCCTTTTTGAATAGCTGTACATTTATATGCCTTGCAATAAAAGAGTGTTTCAACTATCTGGAAAATTCAGTTGTCCGACCCATGGTTGGTCCCAAGGATGCCGGATAATTGGGGTTTTACTGTAGTCAGAACCATGAAAAGCAATACAAACAAAGCATTAATGTTCCTTACAATGAACACATTGGTTAGAACGTACAAATCGACTTGAGAAAACACATTTCTAGGGACAGTTTTACAGCTGAGTTCTGTCTTTGTGCATGACATGTACAACATGCAATGACAATAATTCTTCATCAAGAGAAAGGACATTAGAACAGCAATGGCGAAGGGGGGGCTGAGGTGAACATGAAGAAAACAGAGAACTTAGCTTTCGGTTGGGGCGGCCAGGACCAAGGGGGTGTAGTTCGTTGTGGCAATGAGGTGATACCAGCAGTGCAAGAGTCTAGGTATCTAGCATCGGTGTTCCACAGCAATTGGGGGAAATAACTCTGACGTTACCCATAGAATCAATGCAGGATTGCTGAAGTGGAGACAGGCAAGCGGTGTATTGTGTGACCGCCTAGTCCCAATTAAGTTGAAAGGTAAAGTTTACAAAATTGTAGCTACGCCCGCTATGCTATATGGATCGGAATTTTTGGGCAGTAAGAAAAATTCACAAGAGGAGAATGCAAGTGCCTGAGATGCGAATGCTGCGTTACATGAGCAGGGTGTCACGTGCTGACAGAGTCTGCAACGTGTACATTAGAGGTAGCTGGGGGTTGGGAAACATCACAGAGAAGATGTGAGAAAATCGGTTGGGATGGTATGGCCATGTGATGCGAAGGGGGCGGAGGAGCTTACACGGTATATTATGGGACAGCTGGTGGCATCAGGTGTAGGGGAAGACCTAAGCGAACATGGTAGCTGGTTGTACAGAGGGACATGATTGCGTGTGGGGCAGATGAAAGCCTGGTGGGGATAGACGGGAGTGGAGGATTAGAACCCACATATCCGACCCTGCTATAGGCGGGATAAGGGTATGATGATGATGAATACATGCAGTATGTATTTTACAATAGTTATAACATACTGCAAGCAATATAACACTGTTAACAAGGATCCCTTCATTATAAACAATAGTATCGCTTTTAGCGAACACCAGCTACAACATACTAAAACCGTCGGTTCCTTTGAAGTTTGTTATAAACGATTTCGACTGTATTGGGTATCTTTTCTAAAGTGGCACTTAAACCTAATGACGGAGGAAAGAATGTTACCAGGACAAACCTCTCTGGATAGTTATTCTCCATCTAGTGCCCCCAGTCAGCGCCTGCTGAGTGGAGTTCTAGAACCTGCAGACCCGAGTGTACCACAGGGGGGAAATATGATGATGATGACGTTGCAGGACTGGTCATTTCCAAGCCTACAGTCGGCTATAGGGCAAAAGGGAAAATAGGTGCTACAAGGAACGTTCATCAGATGGGAGAAACAGATGGGAGGCCCTCCCCTGCATACAAAATTTCCGATTTTGGAGTTTGAGGTCTCGATTTTGGAACCCAGATTGATATTGGTCAAGGCAATTAGCCTTTATCCAGCTGGTTTTCCAATGACAATGGTTTTCCCAAAAGCAATCTGACGTACTCAGGAATCAAGGAGTTCAAACGCATTCCAGTAATCAAAGTTGGCGAATTTATTAGATACATTTCACAGAAGGAAACTGTCTGTGCGTTGTTTCACCAGTAAGGCAAATGGGCGAGGAAGCAGCGTCAGGGTGTGCACAGGTTCTAAACTTGGTAACTCTTCCCCTGGCTTCAAGGAGAACTTAAATTGATGCAAAAGGCAGGTGAAGAACAGGAACATACTCATTTCTGCGAATGATTTACCAGGACAAATGCGTCCACCTGAAAACAGAAATTAAACAAGCAACACTTGAATCGTTCTAAAACTTCATTTGCATTACTTTTTTCAATACAGAAAGAAAATCAATCCAGTTTGACAGGGCCGGCCCTAGAGTTTGCGGGGCCCAAGGCAGCAGGGGAGAGCGGGGGCCCAGTGTAAACAATTATAAAGTTGATTGCTTATCAACGCAGGACCTTAATGACTAAATGCACATGAAATCAAAATAAAATGATTTATTAAAGCACTGTCGAACGCAAAATCAACATGTTAATCAGATCAAAACACCCTAGCGTTTTGACTATCAATGTCATCATCATCATCATCATACCCTTATCTCGCCCATGGCGGGGTCGAGGTGCGGGTTCTAGCCCTCCACCCCCGTCTATCTCCAACCAGGTCCCTGTGCACCCCACACACTGTCATGTCCTTACAAACAACCTGTCCCATGTCTGCTTTGGTCTCCTCTTACCACGGGTGCTACCAACATTCCTAGAATGCACCTAACGAGCTCCTCTTCCCCTCTTCTCATGACGTGTCAAGACAACCGCAGCCTATCCTCCCTCATTTTTTCAGTAATGTCCACCAGCCCCAGGCTTCCTCTAATATAAGCATTCCTAATTCTATCAGCTCCACATGCCACTCATGTACTGCAGCATTTGCATCTTGGTTACTTGCATTTTATTTATGTGGCTTTTCCTCACTGCCCAACACTCTGATCCATATAGCATAGATGGCCTAATCACTGTCTGTAGAACTTGCTTTACAATTTGATTTGGACCCTCCTGTCCCACAGGAACTCCACTTGCCTGTCTCCATTGCAAACTCCCCCTTTATTCTACAGGTCCCATCCGAGTATCTCTGCATTGCTTTGGAACGTTGATCCTAAGAACTTTACCTTTTGCATCTTTTTCACCAGTTTGCCCATCAAGCGTACGTTTTCAGAGTTATGTCCCTGTCCTTCCCAATTGAAATCTAAATACTCTGTCTTTTTCATGTTATTCTTTAGCCCTCCCTCTTCTATCGCTCCTCTAATATCATTTAGTCTTTGCAGTCCCTAAGTTTTCTGCCACTCCCATCAGCAGTTCGTCCATAACCAGCTGAACCATGGTGCACCACAACTTTCACTGGAAAACCCCCAGTGTTTCCCCAAGGTGTCCTTACCTGGCTATGGAATTAGAATAAGCTCTTCTTCTATTAGAATAAACCCCTCTTTTTTGCAATACATCTCAAACTACCTGTTGTTGGACACTTATAGACCTTCTCCAGGTCAATAAAGATGGCATGGAGATCTTTCTTTGCTGCCCTATACTTTTCCACCATCTGCATCAGAATGAATATTGGCTTCATTGTGGACCTATCTGGCATAAGCCCAAACTGATTGCCATGGACACCAGTTCTATCCCAGAGGTGACGTTCCATTACTCTCACTCAGAGCTATATGGAGTGGCTCATTAGCTTTATACCTCTATAGTTACCTCAATGTTGGACAACCCCTTTGCCCTTGAAGAGTGGTACTATCCAACTCTCACGCCATGCAGATGGTATTCTATCTCCACTAGCTATCCTACTGAAAAGTTTCCCTAACCACCTGGTACCTGTCCTCCCTAGGCTATGCCACACTTGACTGGGGATTTCGTCCAGGCCTACAGCTTTTTGACCTTTCATCTTCCTAAGTGCACTGGCTACTTCCTCCTCTGTTACACAGTCTACAACCCCTGCCAATGCAGGGTAGGTTGTGAGGTCCTCATCTCCCATGCTGCATTCAAGAGGTTTTGGAAGTACTCCTCCCACCTCAAAAAGGCCAAAAGCAGAATTTTCCATATCGCACATGATGTTCTCTTCAGAAGTGGAGGCAATGGCAACATCATCACTGCCTTCTGAAGTTTTCAAATTCTGTTGCCTTTCTACTACGTATTTGTTAATGAATCCAGTTAATTCTTTGATTTGTTTTCCCTTGCTGCTTTTAGTTTCTTCTTTTCACTGCCACTTTTTCATTTTCTACCAAAATCGGGATCTCATTTCAGTACCACAACTTGTAGCCCTACACAAATGTAGCAAAATAAATATTCCAGAATATTACGGGGAGGGCGGTGTGCAGCAAAATTTATTGAAGGCAACTAAGCAACTGTTAATTTCAAAATGAAGACGAAATGCAAACGCAAAAAAATAGGTTTTGATTTTTATGAATTAATATTTTGTAGGCCTATAGTATTTCTTAAAAATTTTTTTCAATTCATCAGCGTGGGGCCCAAGGCGGCTGCCTTGGTCGCCTTGCCCTAAGGCCGGCCCTGCAGTTTGAAAATAAGCACAACTGGAATAAATTTGTCATCAGCTGTTTGCATCTCAATCCAGCTTCCATAAGCGATTAATTGTTAAGTAGCATTCGATAAGTAGCATGGTAGCAAGTAGATGTTACATTTCAACTTCAACGTCAAATTTTAACAAATTCCAATGAAGTACCAGCAAACCAAGGAAGAACTATAAAACTTCTACAAGGAACAATCACCTGAACATTGGATGCATGTAGAGGCTGGTGAATGGTGGGAAGTGGCCCAAGCAAGTGGGAAGTGGGAAGTGGCCCAAGCAATGGAAAGAAAAGTTTATAGTGAACAGGGATGTACAGTATATCGACACCTTTCCAGTAAAACATCATAAGGAACATTTTTGGGGACTTTCAGTTTTTAATTTAATCAAATTCTGCACATTTTGTCTTTATTAATACTGTAATCAGTGTTCCCCTACGTTAAATAGTTATTTTACTTTTAAATATCTAAAAATATTGAAAGCATAAGAATAAATGAGAAAGTCAGAACGTTATTCTCATTTCTTGTAAAATTCATGAAATGCTGCTTAAGATGTTTTACCGGGAAAGTGTCGATATGCATATTTGTGTGATAAAGTGAAAGAAATGCAAAAGAATGGATACAGAATTTCGTCAGTGTATAACTCTAGACAAGGAGGGCGGCAAGAATTGCACTACATCGCTTCTCTCAAGCCTGGTATACACATAACTCATTGCCATCAGTCTTGTACGATCTACAAAGACGGACCAACTAAACTGACACAAATCATGTGGCTGCACATCTCAAACTTTCACTCAAACTTTTACCCACACTTTTGCTCAGTTGCTCTGAAATCACCACACAGGAAAGTCTGTACGTCGTTCACGGTGGTCCAGAGAGTGGTTCTCCCACAAATGTTCTCTGAGAACTACAGCAGGAATCAGATTGGTGCAGTTGTTTATGTATGGATCTAGACACGTACTGTCATTTGTTAATGCTTTTAACCCAAAAATAGAGAGGTAAGACGCTGCCATGAGGATGGCTGTCAGTCCTCATTAGTGTAGGCCTGGTCACAAGATAAGCTTTGGTCACAAGATAAGCCTTAGTGTAGACCACAAGATAAGCTTTGGTAGAGCTCCATGAACTCAGTGAGCTCAGTGCCCCATGCATACCGCCATTGAAATTTAAATCCAGATGAAAATGGCATAACCAGGTAGTGTAACCTAGTTAGTGTAAACTAGGTTTAAGACACACAACCTCGGATTGAGAGCGATAGACAACTGTGATGTTGCTCCAATAGCCAACTGCTCCAAATAGCTAGGAATCAAGCCAACATTTTAAAGAGAACATACGCCATTGCCAACCATGGTTCCAGTGGTATTACAAGGACGCTTGCTTTGTTGGTGTTTTAGGGCCCTTCAACTACAAGGTCATTAGAGCCCCATCCACTGCGTAGTTCTAATGCAGACAGGGGCGGATCTACATAGGGACTAATAGGGCTTAAGCCCTGGGCCCCCAACTGTCAAGGGGCCCCACAAAAATTGAATTATCATAAACTTTAAAAATTTTTGATTAAAATTGAGCACTTATCATATAGTAAAAATAGTTAGTATTAATAATATAATAATAATGATTATTTATACTATTATTCATTGAATTATAATCAATGTGACATTATTGAACTTCAATAAGCCCTACGCCCAGAGCAACTTAGATCTGCCCCTGAATGCAGAGACTGCACAGACATTACACGAATGCGATGCTTTTTAGGTATTAGAGGCACCCAGTTTTCTCAAGCAGCCACGCATGTCAGTACCAGCTGGGGTTGCATTGCTTAACTTCAGTGATAAGCGAGAACTGGTGCGTCCAACGCAATAAGCCGCTCCCTCGCAAGGATGGAACAGGACACAAAACAAGACCCACATTTTTACTAGTTAACATGAATTTCGAGCATGACAGGGCTTAAATTTAGTTTCAGAACTGAAGGACTCGAAGACAAATGGGGAAGGACACAATCAAAATGGCCTTGTTGATGTACAGTAAATCCTGAGAATCGTATGTGTCCCCCGACATGCGGAAAATTCCCTTCAAAAAGAACAACAAACTTAACCTTGAAGCAGTGGCGTAACTTCAGTTGTGGCGCCCGGGACAAGAGGCATTCAAGCGCCCCACCCTCACTCCTGCTGCTTGTCCAGAACAGACATGGTACACTTATGTAGGCACGTTTTATTTGCTGTAAAGTCATCGCACAGACATTGTGTCGCGGCGGCTGATTTACAGCAAAGCGAGCAAGCGCCCCCAAGGTGGCAATTTGACCGTCGCCCAGGGCAGTTTGACCCCATTGTTACTCCAAGTTACGCCCACTGCCTCCGAAGTGTAAGACAATAGTAAATATTCATTACCTAATTATTATCATACTAACCCACTGAAAATGGTAGCAGGTATTCTGGTTTCTCCACTTGTCCATCCTTGTTAAGGAACCTTTCAGGTCGAAACACCTGAGGATCGCCCCAAAGCACAGGATCATGGTGAACGGCCCATAAATTGGGTGCTACCACTGAACCTTTTGGCAATATGTATCCAAAGAGCTTGGTGTCCCGCATGGCAGAATGCAGAAGTGCGAATGGCACAATCGATGAATACCGTTGTATTTCCAGGAGGACACAACAGGCGTAGGGCAGCCTGCAGGACACAAAAAAATGCATCACTGTTTAAAATTCCCTTTGTGCAACCATTTTCATCATCCTTACAGAGTTCGGTCATTAAAAGATGGTAGCCGTTGCCGCCCTATGACGTCATCCATTTCTTGCTGAACTTTCTCCTGAAACGTGGGCCACAAAGCCATATAGAGCAATGCCCAGGTGAGGGTGTTAGCAGTGGTATCAGTCCCTGCAAGGAATAGGTCCTTGGCTATTTGCATGACATTGTCCTCTAGAGACCAAGACATGGAAAAAAAAAGACAAATAAGTCAAGTTGTACAACAAAGTTGCCTGCCTTCCACCTCATCTCTAGGGCGGCCTTTAAAACAGTTTAAAGTTTCGGAATCGAATGCGGAAGGGCCTGGCGAGTCAAGCGGTTCATAGCCACCTTCACTTGAGAACTGCCACGCCACTTTGACTTGTAAGCAATTCCTTTTAATACCCTCTGTGGCCTGTCGTGTGAATGGACATGAAGCCTCCTGAAGAATAATGAGTCTCCTCCCAGACCCCAGGGAGGGGCTATATTGCCTTGGTCACACTACATGTAGTTCTCATCTGATCAATGAAGCTAATCAACGTAACCCCAGACAATACTGGCATGAGTTATCGCTTGAGAAGTGTCTGTGCAGACTCTACACTAAAAGTGTGCAGTGTAGTTTGGAAGAAAAGCAGGTGCCCTACCACTGCACGTAAACGATCCCTTTCTGAATACACCGAGTGGATCGGCAAGATTCCCAGGTATAAGAAGTAGTACCCTGGCGTAGGTGGAGTGTCCTAATTGACAGTAGGCCCACGAAAAATAGAGATACGAGTTGCAGCTTAGGTTGGCTGTGTAAAATACCGCCCATTTTCCCATCGAGAGGGAGAAAATTTGGAAATAGGGTCAGTAATTACTTTAGAGTTTGCCGACGGATGCAAGGCGTTGGACACAATAGTACTGGTATGGATGTCCGCTTGGGAACACTAGGTATAGCTAATACCCAAAAATCGTCTTAACAACGTAGTGTCCGTGCAGATTCGGCATTAGAACTATGCAGTGGACGGGACTCTCATGAGGGAGCGGGTTATTGCGTTGGACACACCAGCTCTCGTCTGATCATTGAAGCTAAGCAACGCTACCCAAGTTGGTACTAACAGGGATGGCCGCTTAGGAAAATGGGTACCTTAATACCTAAAAATCGTCTCATTAGCGTAGTGCCTATGCAGTCTCTGCATTAGAACAATGAAGTTGACGGGGCTGCAATGACCTTGTAATTAAAACACCAGAAAAAAAAAGCAGTAAAAAGGGACTCTAATGACCATTGCAATTGAAGGATCGTAAAACACAAACGAAACAACAAAAAAGACAAAAAGTGAAATACTAAAGCGCATGACAGACGGGTTCCTACCCTAGATGGACGAATTCCGAGAAATCACACAGGGCACTCCACAACTTATCAGTAGGGGCGACAGCGGGACAAGCGAACTTACTTGTAAATGGTATGGAATCTTTGGCCAAATTCTTCTCCTGCCTGAACATATGAGCCAGACCAGCGTCCATAAAATCTACGACATGTCCATCCTGATACGTGTCTATGTGCTGCTGAAGGACGTTCGACAAAAATTTGTTGAAATTGTTTGTGTTTGTAACAATGCTTTGAAATTCTCGTCGGCGTACATGCCTCAAACTTGGCAAGAAAAAGAAGGGGCCAGTGCTAGTTAAGGCCTCAAACGAATTTCTAACCATATGTGTTACTTCCTGTCGGACTGTGTCATCACACTGCACTTTTCCTAAACAGAATTTCAGCAAAACAACATTTTTTTGTCAGATAAGTACTCAATTTCAAAACGGATTTCAAACGTTACTGGACTTACCCCCAATAAGAGACCACATAATGTTGAACAGAGAGTCAAAAAAGTAAAAATAGTTCTCTACTTTCACGACTTGATTGGAGTGACCTTGTAGTTTCTGAAACAACACAGTCATTTCCTCCATAATAACCCTTTCAAAAGACGATTTCCCAAACCCCATACTCTTCAAGTATTGCATTGTGAAGTTCCTCCTCTCTTTGAACGTCTTTCCATCAACTGCACCAATGTCTACAAGTGAGATAAAAAAACATTGAGATTCAAATGCTTTGAAAGAATCTTCCATTCGTCGATTTAAGACCGGCCCTAGAGTTTGCGGGGCCAAAGGCAGCAGGCGATAGCGGGGCCTCCAGTGCCAAAATTAATGAAGTTAGTTGCTTACCAATGCAGTACTTTAATATCTTTAAACTCACATTAAATCAAATTACTGTAATGCCAGTTCTCGTGAGATCACTGACGTTAAGCAACGCCAACCCAAGTTAGTACCAACATGGGTGGCTGGTAGTGAACCTTGGGTGCTGCAAATTCCCCCTCTCCTACATCCTCTACACCTACCACGAACCTAAGGGTTCGGCCTGTTATCGCTTCTTGGCCTACTCCCCAACCCGTTAACGTTCCATAACCTGTAGCCCTACGCAAATTTAGCAAAAAAAACGCAACCCCAGCTACTACTGACATGGGTGGCCGCTTCGGAAAACTGCGTACTCCTAATACCCAAAGTCGTCGCATTAGTGAAGCGTCCGTGAAGTTTCCGGACGAGGCCTTAATGACCTTCTTGTTGAACGGCCTTTAAACAACAACGAACCAACTAACGGATTTTTGGGGATTAGCAGTACCCAGATTTTCAAAGCGGTCACCCATGTTAGTAGGCCTACTAGCTGGGGTTGCGTTGCTTAACTTCAGTGATCTGGTGTGTCCAACGCAATACGCCCCCCCCCCCCCAAGATATGTAATTTCTTCCTGGAGTGAAACGGAAGGAGGATACAAGTGCGCCCTTCTTAGGACGGAATTGAAAGCTATGGTCTCCTAAGAACATAGCAATTCACGTCCGAGCACTGAAGTTAAAAAAGAAACCCCAATCTAGTACTAACATGGGTGGCCCCTTGGGAACGCTGGGTACCGCTAGTACCCAAAATTCGCCGCATCAGCGTAATGTCTGTGCAGTCTTTGCATTAGAAATATGCAGCGGACGGGACTCTAATGACCTTGTAGTTGAATGGGCCCTAAAACACGAACGAAACAAAAAATTAAAATAGAACTTTCTACACCAGTTCTAAAACTATTAGTGTTAACAGCCAAAAACCCACGCGTCCTTGAAACCCTTCTAGAGGATTTCGGATGCCCCAAAAGGCAGGCAGTAAGAGTACTTACTATCGTAATTGTATAAAGTTTCGAATATGATATTTGGTGGTCTTCCGTCAAAGGTATCCTCTTGAGTGACGAGGGCTTCTTTGATGGCAGACCAATCATTAAGGACTACCACAAAGCAATTTCCAAATTTCACAGAAAAGACGTTCCCATACTTCTTGCCCAGTTGTATGCAGGTCTTGAAAGGCAATGCTCCAAAGAAGGGTAAGTAGCCCACAATAGGAAGTCCCAGAGGTCCTTTTGGAAATCCTTTAGGTCTTTTATTCGAAATCCAAAACCAAATTGCAAGGAGCACAACTGCCACGAGAAGAATTTGGAAGAAGTCCATGATGCTCCAAGCAACACTACAACAGACTGCTTCTGATCTTTCAACCACTATGAGTGCATGAGCAGCCCAGTCGGCGCCACATGACTGACATAAAACCCGAATGACAAGTCATTAATATTTATTGGCAAGGTTCCAAGGTCTTGGCATTGTTCAGCGTTGAAACATAAGTGCCTTTAATGACAGAGCCTTAAACTAGGTGCCAGTCCGCTACAATGAAACTTCTCTAATCGGTCCACCCTTGGGGATATGTAAAAGTGTACCCATCAGAGTGGTGCACTAGTTACGTAGTTAACCAAATTACAGTACATGTACCAAAAAGTTTTCGGGAGCGGCTGTATCGCGTTGGACACCCAAGTTCTCGTCTGATCACTGAAGTTAACCAACGCAATCCCAGCTAGTACTAACATGGGTAGCCACCTGGGAAAACAGGGTACCGCTAATACCAAAAAATCGTCGTATTAGTGTAGTGTCGGTGCAGTCTTTCCATTAGAACCATGTAGTAGAGGCGGTTCTTATGACCTTGAAGTTCAAGGGCCCTAAAACACCAACAAAAAATTGTATCGCGGTTCTTGTATGGGTGGCTTTCAGAGGGACCCCACTGGTGCTTGTTCACAGCTAATGATTTCTTTGGCTCTTAACAAAGATCACAATAAACGACCTCGTCAAAAACACTTTACAATGATTAATATTCTCCAGATTTTGTCGGGTCTCTAATGACCTTGTAGTTGACGGGACCTTAAACACCAACAAACAACAACAAATCCAGATTTTGTAAATTTGCATCCCGCCTCGGTGGGGCAGTGGGTAGTACGCTCGGTAACTGCATCAATGGTTCTAGGTTCGATACTAGGCCAAGGAGGGTTTACTTCCTTCGGGGGAGGGAGAGATGGCCCCAAGTGCGCCTTCTTTCACAGGACAAGTTAAACTGAGGTCTCGTGGGATGTACGATGGGTTTGCATGCAAAGAAAAGTTGCACGTTAAAGAACCCTCTTTGCATGCAGCGGGTAGATGATGCAAGATTTCCAGGTGTAGAAACTAGCTCCCTGGTGTAGGTGGAATTACTCAACAAATATTAGGCCGACGATGAATTGGTATCAGGGACGGATCGAAAGGCGGATCAGGGGGAGCACTTCAAAAAAAGTGCGCCCAAATATTTTCCAATATTCAGAATCTCTTAGTATAATTCTAGCTAGCAATTACAATAGGCCCTAACTGCCCCCTTGACAATATCCTATCTTCAGTAGTTTAGTCAACGCAGATTGTTCTGGCAGTATATAAATGGGAATAGTAAATGCAAAAAGTCTCATCAGTTGCAAAGTTCAATCGTGCATCAGTTGAAGTATGCGCCTTATTATGGCACTGAGGGGGAGCAACTGCTGAATTCCTCCCCCTGGATCTACCCGTGATTGGTATAGGGATTGCAGCTTTGGTCGGCAACCGTCTGCGGAAAAACACTGTTCAATGTTTCACCCTTGCGTCCATTCAAAGACCCTGCCATACCTGCACCCGACCCTGCCATAGGCGAGGGAAGGGTTCGCAGTTGCAGTTTTTGTGAGAGTTTATATGGCAACGACATGCTGATGTGCAATTTTGTGTCGTTAATGGTTTAGGGCCCTTCAACTACAGCGGCCATTAGAGCCCCGTCAACTAAGTAGTTTAAGCGGCTGTACTGCGTTGGGCTCATTTGTTCTCGACTGATCAGTGAAGTTAAGCAACGCAATCCAAACTAGTATTAACATGGGTGGCCACTTGGGAAAAGTGGGCACCGCTAATAACCAAAAATCGTCTTTTTTTGTTTTGTTGTTGCTTTTGGACCCACATCAAGGCCTACTATGGTCATTAGGGCCGAAAAAATCTCGTCGCATTAGTGTAGTGTTTGTGCAGTTCTTGCAGTAGAACTATCAAGCGGACGGCTGTTCTAATGACTTTGTACTTGTGCAGCCAAGTTGCGTTGGAATGTGCAGCCAAGTTGCGTTGGCCAATGTGCAGCCAAGTTGCGTTGAACACACTGAAGTTAAGCACCGCAAGCCCACGTTAGTACCAACATGGGTGATTGGTAAGGAACGTGGGTGCTGCAAATTTCCCTTCTCCTCCATCATCTACACCTACCTCCTCATCTCCCGCGAGCAGCATCCTAAGGGTTCGGCCTGTTATGGCTGCTTGGCTTACTCCCCAACCCATTAGTGCAATATAACATAACAAGTCCCTTAAACACCAACAAAACAAACACTGCGTAGTTCTAATGTAAAGTCGATGCTTGGGTATTTCCAAGAGGTTACCCAGGCTAGTACAACCTTGGATTGAGTTCCTGAACTTCAGTGATCAGACGAGAACTGGTGCGTCCAACGCAATACAGTCGCTCCCTTTATGTGCAAAACATTCCCACTTCAAGGTAATCAATTTCGAGATGCGCCACAGAAACCTTCGAATGTCTGCTGGGTTGGTTCACACGTTGAGTTCTGTGGGACCAGACAATAGTCCTTCATTCAGCGTGGCCCAACACACATTTCTACGAAAACATGTTGATATAAATTCTGTAAAAACACTTCGAAGTGTACACCAATTACTACTTCCTGAGATCCATAACAGCTGCAGGCGTCCCTGGACGTTGGTAAGCATGAGACCATGAACGTCCCACACTCCATCAGCAAGAGATTCCCCACAGATGGCGATTTCATCATAGAATCAAAGAGTCTGAGCGTTGTTTAACCAGTAAGGAGAATGGTTGCGGAAAAAGTGTGAGGGTGTACACCGGCTCTAAACTTGGTAACTCTTCTCCAGGATTCAGTGAAAACGTAAATTGATGCAAGAGACAGCTAAAGAACAGGAACATTGTCATGTCGGCGAATGATTTACCAGGACAAATCCGCCCACCTGAAAAGAGAAATGTAGAAAGCAACACTTAAATCATTCTTACGATTCACAACATCCGAATAAAGACAATAATCAACTGGCAATGCTGTCGATCTGCAATAATTGTCATCACATCCTACTACTCCAACCCGCCAGGAATCAAACGAAAACGGCAGGAAAATGGCATCCTTAGCAATAATCAGCATGGGTTTAGGAAAGGGAGGTCATGTGACACTCAAATGGCTTGTCGGATGGACTATATTCAGAGAGCTCTAGAGAAGGGTAAGCTGGTTGATGTTGTATTCCTAGACTTTGCGCAGGATTTGTCATGGTACCCCATGACAAGCTTGTTTCAAAAATATCCAAGTTAGGAATTCATAGTACTGTAAGGTTATTCAGTGGGTAAAACTTAGTTGAATGGCAGGCAGCAGAGAGTCCTTTTCGATGGTAAGGCTTCAGAATGGACACCTGTGACATCGGGAGTCGCCCCAGGGAAGTGTATTGGGAGATTTACTCTATATAATTAATGGTAAAGATATAGCGCTTGACATACAATCCTTTCTTGCGCTATTTGCAGATGACACGTGCATTGCACGGGTAGTGGATGAAGGGTTATCTTCCGACACAGAATTGCAACAGGACCTAAACAAGATGTATGATTGGAGCAGAAAGGTGGGAGTTGCCATTAACGCTGCACAAATGTAGCTTTCTTATCTTATACTGCGTTCGCACTAGGGTTTTCCATCTGGATGGCAGCGCAAACGGTGCAGCTTGAGCACTTTCAATCCGGTCGACTCAAGCTACTTTTTCAATCCAGATCCAAATTTCGATCTACTACAAAACGCCCACAATGCAATGCGATTTTTTTTTGCCACTACCAGAATGCAATGTAAATTCTTGCAAGAAAAACATGGCGGTGGTAAGTGAGAGCTGTCGAGTGACGATGAAATTTCACATTTAATAAAATTTTGGACAGAGAAAATTAATTTGATACCATGAATACCATCAAATTGCACTTGTGCCAGTGTATTGGCGCCACAAATAATTGCACAAGTGAAGTTAGCTGCTGGTGAACTTTCTGGTGCCAGTGCTTAGCTTGCACCTGGACAGAAGGCTTCTCTAGCAAGAATAACCAAAATTGGCAACACCATCAAAGAATTATTCCTTTCAATATAATTAAATTTTCATTATTAGGGTCATCAAATATTCGGTGGCGCTTGTCCCCTAGTGCGTCTGATTCCTATGTTCTTGGCGAATTTTCAAATTTTGCCTCGTAAAAAAAAACCAATTTCAGCCTCATCTAGGGTAAAACCCGCCTTCCTCAAGGCATAAACCCTTACGTTTTTCCACGAAAAGGTAGGGCCGTTGGTGTTGGGGCCGTTTTTGGTGGCAGAGAACCAGTTGTGAGGTTTGGCAATTAGCCTAACCTTGTGACGTTTTCTTCCACTCCCAGCATGGTTCAGCGTGCATCGTCGGTACTGTCTGCAACCACGCTGTTACGAGGCCAACTCCCTGTGGCAAAATTGTTAATCTACTTTAAATTCAATTTAAGTTATTAATTATTTATCGGTTATTGTTATTATTCTTATTAGTATCTTAAGGTGTTGTTGTGGGTTTTGTTATTCTTACCATTATTATTGTTATTGTTGGGGTTATTCGTGTGGTTGGTTATTGGTTGTGTTTTTTTTCTGTTGGGGACATATAGTACTAGAACTGCATGCCACTGGTAGTGTGAATGGTATCTAGCCAGGTGAGTGTTGGACCTCCACTCATTTGGCAATGCTGCAATTAATGAGTGTCTCCTGTGGGGTAGGACGGCACCCCCCAAAGGTAGCCCTGTCATTATTGCTGGGAGTTCCAGACGTCTGACTGGGGTGCCCCCAGTCAGGGCTGTCAAACAAATTATAGGGTTGAAGCTGAGATTAGGGACCTGGAATGTGGGGACCCTCTCAAGGAAAACGGGGGAACTAGTGGACACCCTTAAACAGAAATATAAGCATTGCTTTCCTACAAGAGACTAAATGGATGGGAAATCCATCAAGGACACTGGGGGAGGAAATAAACTCATCTATACTGGCAGTGAAGGATGAAAGGGGGTGGGGATTGTATTGAGTGATGATCTACAGCAGGGGGTTACAGTGGTCAAGAACATAAACAGTAGGTTGATGTTAGTAACAGTAGTCTGGCAGGGCATTGGGCTCCACCTCATCAGTGTGTATGCCCCCCAGGTGGGTTTTGGGGATATAATAAGAGATGATTTCGACCCGCCGTGGTGGCGTAGTGGTTAGCTCACTTGGCAACTACGCCAGTAGTTCTAGGTTCGATACTGGACCATGGTGGGTTGGCTTCTTTTGGGAAAGAGAGAAGCCGCGAGTGTGCCTTCTTTCAGATGAGAAGTAAAACCGAGGTCCCGTGTGGGTGTACGATGGCGCTTGCATGTAAAAGAACCCTCTCTACTACGCAACGGGTAGATGAGGCAAAATTTCAAGGTGTAGGAGCTTGCCCCCTGGCGTCGGTAGCATTCCCCAACGAACACTAGACTGACAATAAATAAGCGTAGGGGTGCAGCTTTGGCTGGCAACCGGCTGCAGAAAAAAACTATGTCCAATATATCACCCTGTGTCCATTCAGAGGGACAAATGGGTACCCGACCCTGCCATAGGCGGGAAAAGGGTTAGGAGTTGCTTTTGAATAAGAGATGATTTCTGGAGGGACTTTGACAGAGAGGTTCAGATAGTGAAAGGGCAGGATCCACCAGAGCATGGGAACTGAACGCCAAATTATTGGGGGGGGGCTTCAATGGCCACATGGGAAAGGATGGGTTGCGATATGAAGAGGTTCATGGGGATGTGGGCATGACCTGGTCAGCCATACAGGCCAGAAAGTCCTGGAGTCAGCCCAAGCACACAGTCTTGCATTAGCCAATACATGGTTCAAAAAGAAGGAAAAGCACCTCATCACCTTTCATTCCCCACAAGGGAGGTCCCAAATATACTTTTTCATGGTAGAGCAGCAACATAGGGCAGAGATCCAAGACTGCTGGGCACTCCCCAGTGAAGATTTCCAGAAAGACAGTGGGCATAAGTTGCTCATGCTGGAAATACTAATGAAGGGGGCAGTCAGGAGGCATGCATGGAAAGGAGAACCAGTCATTAGGTGGTGGTGGTTGCCAGCTAGCTCAGAGGAATTCAGGCAATAGATTTCTCATCAGGTAGACTGGGGTTGAGAAAGGTCTGCTGACGCCATCTGGGACAGGGTTGCCAGGACAATCAGCAGATATGGGAAGACAATGTTTGGTATGGCAAGGGTAGGAGGCAATCCTCAGGGTAGGCAGTCATGGTGGTGGAATGAGGAGGTGGAAGCAGCCATCAAACTAAAAAAAGTGGCTTTCCATAGGTGGCAGAACATGAGAGATGAGGAATCAAGGACCACATATATTCAGGCAAGAAAGAATGCTTGGAGGACAATTGCTCTGGCCAAACACCAAAAGTATGAGGCACTATATGATGAGTTAGGGACAAAGGAAGGCGAGAAAACTGTTTTTAGACTGGCCAAAACCAGGGACCGAACTACTGTAATAAGGACATAACTAGAGCCATAATGGTCAAGGATAGCAGTGGCAGAGTCCTATTTCAACCAGAAGAAATAACCAAGAGGTGGGAGGAGTACTACCATGGCTTCCTAAATGCTGCCAACCAGGGTAGGACCATTGAGAGCCACCCAGGCACCTCAGAAACAGTGAACAGGGTGACAGAGGAAGAAATAGTCTGTTCCCTCCAAAAGATGAAAGGACACAAAGCAATAGGCCCAGATAACATTCCCATGGATGTTTTGCATAGCCTGAGGGCCACAGGAATAACATGGCTAATGAGGATCTTCAATAAGTTAGCAAATGGAGACAGAATGCCATCAGCATGGAGGGAACGCTGGATAGTTCCACTGTTCAAGGGCAAAGGTGACGCCCAGAATTGTGGAAACTACAGAGGCATCAAGCTAATGAGCCACTCTGTGAAGCTGTGGGAAAGAGTCATTGAGGGGTGTCTCAGAAAATGCACTACTGTCTGGGTAAATCAATTCGGTTTATGCCTGGTAGGTCCACAATAGACCCAATATTAATCCTAAGGCAGATGATAAAGAAGTATAGGGCAGCCAAGAGGGACCTCCATGCAACTTATGAAGGCTTATGATAGTGTCCCTAGACAGGTAGTATGGGACGTGCTAAGAAGAAAAGGGGTAGATGAAGGACACATTAGAATAGTGCAAGATATGTATGATGGCTCTACCGCTAGGGTTAGGACAGCTTGGGGTAACACAAGAAGCTTCAAGGTGCAGGTGGGCATGCACCAAGGGTCACCACTTAGCCCATACTTATTTACTCTAGTCATGGATGAGCTGCTGACAAGAGTAGGGGAATGGGCCCCTGTTTGGGGAATGGGCCCTTGTTTGGGGGATGGGCCCCTGTGTGGGGAATGGGCCCCTGTGTGGGGAATGGGCCCCTGTGTGAGGAATGGGCCTTGGGGTGCTTGGTTTTTGCCAATGATGTAGGAAAGCTTGCAGAGTCCAAAGAGGAGGCACAAAAGGGCCTACAAGACATACGGGTGGCTATGGAAAAGGGGGGCCTGAAGGTGAATATGAAAAAGACAGAATATCTAGCTTTCAACTGGAGTGGTCAGGGACCAAACGGCGAGGTTCATGCAGGAGGTGATGTGATACCAGCAGTGCAGGAATTTAGATACTTAGCATCAGTGTTACACGAAAATTGGGAAATAGACTCAGATGTGTCCAATAGGATCAAAGCAGGTTGGCTAAAGTGGAGACAGGCAAGTGGAGTCCTATGTGACCACCGGGTGCCTATAAAACTAAAGGGCAAAGTCTACAGAACCGTGGTGCAACCAGCTATGCTGTATGGCGTAGAGTGTTGGGCCATGAGGAAGGACCATGAAAGGAGAATGCAGATGGCTGAGATGTGAATGCCGTGCTTCATGAGTGGGGTGTCACGAGCTGACAGGATCTGAAACGACCATATTAGAGGGAGTCTAGGGGTTGGAGACATCACCGAGAAGATGAGGGAAAGCAGGTTGAGGTGGTATGGGCATGTGATGAGAAGGGGGAGGAGGCAATAGTTAGGCCCATCTTGGGACTGCAGGTATTTGGGAACGTGCACGTGGGAGCAGGTGACATGGGAGACAGGGGACATGGGAGTGTGCGGGGTGGATGCGGGCCTGGTTGGGGATCGGTGGGACCGTGTCGTAGTGTGTCAGGACCAAAGGATTCAAAGACAACTAGGGTGACTAGGGAAAGGACACAAGAAATTGTGCGATTTTCCCACCCCAGGGGTGGGATAATTGCAACAAGTAGTAGGTTGAGGTGGTATGGAAACGTAATGAAAAGAGGGGGAGGAGCTCTTTAGATCCATTTCAGGAATGCATGTGGCTGGGAGCACCCGGGGCAGGGGCTGACTGAATCAGACGTGGAAGCAGGTTGTATGTAACGGTATGTTGTTGCTTGTTTGTGTTTTAGGGCCCATCGACTACAAAGCTCATTAGGGCCCAGATAGACAATCACCATGGTGGGGGTGCAAATGGCCATCCCACCCTGATGACACTAAATAAGGGCAAAAGCTCACAAACAATAATAAAAATAAAAAGGCAATAGCCAAATAAGTAATGGAGAATAAATACAGGCAAAAGCCAAAAACATACATAAAACAGAAATGAGCAAAAGCTGAAACAACCACAGAAATGAATAGGCAAAAGCCAAAACAGACACAGAAAGAAAGGGCAAAAGCCAAATAGGACATAGTAATAAAAAGGCGAAAAGCCAAAACGACACAAGGATAAAATTCAAATTCTTATTTCTATTCCTCCTTTTTCTCCGTCCCACTCCAGAAAAGGGAGGGGTGTCTACAATTGGGTCTTCCTCCTCCACATTGAAGGAGAAATCCCCATCGTGCCCCAGGTGGGGCATGCTGCTACCCAGTGCTTTTTGTTATTGGCCAGAGAGCCTGGGTGGACGAACGAAGGACACGTGCTCCACTGCAAGAGTAGAAACTGAAAGAAACTAGGGACAGTTTCTTTCCTCCTGCTTCACCGTCCACCCCCTCCATGGAGGGGGCTGGCTGGGCTGAGCCAGGGAGGGAGGCCTTCAAGGGAGATACCTCTATTTGATGAGAGGCATCTGTGGCCTCCAAGGAGACTGGCACTGCCAATATTGATGGGCCCATGCATGGGCCAGAAGTGGTGGTGGAGCCAGAAGAAGCCATGGAAATGGGGTTATGGACTGTCTGGCAGCCAATGCTAGCACAAACTGGCACCCCATGGACCCTACAGGCCCGAGTGGGCAACAAAGTGGGCAACAGTGTCCATCTGGATGCAGACAGACGATACAGCAGCTGGCTTTGCAGCACCTGCATAGGACACCCCATGACTGGGGGTCCCTGGCAAGGCTAGCAGCCACAGCACGTCCTGCAAAGCTCATACCCTTCTGGACGTGCAACTCCTGGATTGTGCATTCTTGCAACCAAGTGGGGCATTCCCAAGAAGAGGCACGGTGGTTGCCCTTACAGCTGATGCAAAAAGGTGCAGTCTTACAAGACTCAGGGGCGTGGCAGCCCTGCCCACAAGTTCCATGCATGGCCTTGGCAGAACAGGAATTCTGGCAATGGCCATATTGCTGGCAGAGGTAGCCAGCCATGATGTACTATGACACCTTGGGCCTACCAAGGTCAGCAACAAGGTGTCAAAAGGGCGGGATTCCCCATCCCATTGAAAAGAGGTGTGGCGGACAGCCACCACACCCTGGTCCCTGAGCTCCTCCGCTATTTGCTCCACTGACCCTCTGCATAGGTCGGGGCACCGCACGACACCTCTACTGGTGTTTAGCGTGTGATGGGGTTTGACCACAACAGGGAAATCACTGACCTTCCACATTTTCAGTAATGCCTCGGTCTGGTGGGGGGACAGATGCCTCCACCAAAAAGGTGCCATTGCACAGTTTCTTGACTGAAGTCACACCACTGACAATGCCCTTGATGGCTTTAGCAATAAGGAAGGGCAACGCCTTCCCCAAGGCTGCACCATCCTCCCTAGATATGGAAAGAATCCAGGAAGGATAGGAAGAAGGTATGGAATTGCTTTTGACTGCACCTAAAGCCTCCTTAGATGCAACAACACTCTTTGCATGGGCAGTGGAGCTCTGCACCTTAAGGCTAAAAGGTTATTGCCTCTTGTTAAGGGGAGGTGCCAAAGCATTCCCTTACCCAGTTGGCTTACTGGGGAAACGTGGCCTCTTGGTTTAAGCAGTACTCATAACCATTAGCTCAGTGGCAGTCGACCCACTCAGTTGGGTGGGACTGGGCCCGCCATCTTCTGGCTCAACACAAGACACAAAGGAAGAATTCCCTGAGCACCAGACCACTGGCATCTGGGTTGACTGCCGGTCCATTCACAGTAACCCTAGGGAGCATATACCTATGCACCCGTCGCCAGTTGACCAAGACCAGGTATCTGCCTTGGCTGCCCGCTTTCCCTGGAAGCTGTAGCCAAAGTGATGTTTTGGAGACTGTAGGTTGCAACCTTAGTCCACGATGTCTGTCAGCCACCACCACCAGTGTGGGGTGGCAAAGACATCGCAGATCATACGCCTCCTCAATCACCAGTATCCGCTATCCCAGAGGTATGGGTCTCCACACTCATAGGCATTTTTTATGGTCACCTCATTGAGGAGCCTACATTGACCAAGAACATGTCAAAGAGTCGTCCAGTAAAGGACACAAGAAGGACACCAACAACCATGATGATGGTATCGTCCAGTCCAGTCATGGGCAACGACGATAGTGGTGTTGTCCAATCACGGACACAAAAGAGTCACCCCTTTTAGTCGCCTTCTACTACATGCAGGTATGCAGTGTGCCTATTCTACCCCGGGCACACACAGGGCCATAACGATATGGTAGTGTATTTGGTAATGGGGACCTGGTGGGAGATTGATGGGAGTGGAGAGCTAGAACAATCCCCGACAAGCTGTGGCAATCCCCGACATACAGGAAATCCCCTTCCAAACGAAATTTCGTAGACCTGACATCAAAGAGCAATGCATTTGAAAATATTCGCCACCTACTTATTGTCATACTAACCCACTGAAAATGGTATCAGGTATTCAGGTTTCTCCACTAGTCCATCCTTGTTAAGGAACCTTTCAGGTCGAAACACTTGAGGATCACCCCAAAGAACAGGATCGTGGTGAACAGCCCATAAATTGGGTGCTACCACTGTTCCTTTTGGCAATATGTATCCAAAAAGCTTGGTGTCCCGCATGGCAGCATGCAAAACTGCAAAAGGTGCAATTGTTGAATAACGATGTATTTCCAGGATGACAGAACAGATGTAGGGCAGCCTGCAGAACACAGAAAAAAAATCGTTTGGAATTTTATAGAGCACCCTTCATGCAAAAGCATTTTATAGCCATACTGGGTTCGGTCTTTGAAAGTTGGGAATCGTTGTCGTCCAATGACGTCATCCAGTTCTTGCTGAACTTTCTCCTGAAACGTTGGCCACAAAGCCATGTAGAGCAATGCCCAGGTAAGGGTGTTAGCAGTGGTATCAGTTCCTCCAAGGAATAGGTCTTTCGCTATTTGGATAATATTGTCCTCTAAGAGACCAAATTCGTATAAAAATAAGACAAATTGTTCAATGCTGGAATGTGATTATTTTTGTCACTACGTTAGTATACTTTCGGGCAAGCGGACCTTCGCCACCTTCACTTGAGAGTCATCCGTTACCTGGCTTTTGCCGTTTTGAAAAAGTTTGGCGTGGGCTTTTTAATTTTTGTAATTGTCGTGCCGACTCACATCAGTTCCTTTAACAACCACCAGGTTTTGTTTGTTTGTTGGTGCCTTAGGGTTCTTCAACTACAAGGTCATTAGAGCCCCGTCCACAGTGTAGTTCTGATGCAGAGACTGCACAGACACAACACTAATGCGACGATTTTTGGATACTAGCGGTACCCAGTTTTCCCAAGCGGCCACCCATGTCAGTACTAGTTGGGGTTGCGTTGCTTAACTTCGGTGATCAGACGAGAACTGGTGTGTCCAACGCAACTCGCCGCTCCCAACACCCACCAGGGTTTGTCTGACTCTCTAGACCCTGTTATCCATAATAGTTGTGAGCCCAAAAATCTGAACCCTCGTCATTATCCCTGAAGTGCATGCTGAAACGAACGATTCCGGCTAATAGGACGATTTAGTTCCGTCTATGGTGGCCGGTCCTCCAGACACCAGAAAGGGTTGCAATTGGACATAAGACAAGATATTACAGCTGAAACTTGCAGCGAACTTACTTGTAAATGGTACGGAATCTTTGGACGAATTCTTCTCCTTTTTGAACAAATGTGCCAGGGCAGCATCCATAAAATCTCTGATATGTCGATCCTGATAAGTGTCCATGTGCTTCTGAAGTTCGTTGGATAAAAATTCGTTAAAATTGTTTGTGTTTGTGACAATGTCTTGAAATTCCCGTCGGCGAACATGCCTCAAAATTGGCAAGAAAAAGAAGGGGCTAGTGCTAGTCAGGGCTTCAAACGAATTTCTCACAAAATGGGTAAATTCCCGTCGCTCTATGTCATCACAATCCAATTTTCCTAAAAAAAAATACAGGAAAACAACTTCTTTTTTTTCAGAAAAGTAGTTAACTTCAAGGGAAATTTCAAACGTTACTCTACTTACCTCCAACAAGAGACCAAATAATATTGAGCAGAGAGTCAAAAAAGTAAAAATAGTTTTCTACTTTGACGACTTGACTGTTATGAGCTTGCAGTTTCTGCAGCAAGATAGTCACTTCCTCCATAATAACCCTTTCAAATGACGATTTTCCAAGCCCCAAACTCTTCAGGTGATGAATTGTGAAGCTCCGTCTCTCTTTAAAAGCTTCTCCCTCAGCAGAAACAATGTCTAAAAACACAAGAAAACTTAACTGTCAAATGTTTTGAAAACTTTTTTGATCTTGCAATTCATTTGAATTTTTGTAAATATTGTGTCGCTAGAGAGAGGAGTGAGTGAGGCATGAGAGAGAGGGAGGAGAGAGAGGACGAGAGAGAGGATGAGAGAGGGAGGAGAGAGAGGAGAGAGAGAGAGGAGAGAGAGGGGGAGGAGAGGGGG